>CM060325.1:61583022-61590522 GCA_030674155.1 Stramonita haemastoma | reverse complement strand
TCACCCACCTTCCCTCCACTCCACCTTTTGAAGTGGAGGAAGGGGGGTACAAAATCTTCAGTCAGTGCCCCAACGGTCTAAGAGGATGCGTGTGATTGGTAAAATAAGGTGAGTCATTCCTCCACCCCCCCCCCCCCCACACACACACATACATACATACAGACAGACAGACAGACAGACACACACACACACACACACACAACACACACACACACACAACACTCACACACACACACACACACACACACACACACACACACACACACACACACACACACACACACACACACACACACACACACACACACAGATCCATTTTTTTTTTCCTGACGATATCATTCATAGCTTTCACCTCAAATCTCACAACTTGTATATGACCTGCGTATAAAGATCTCGAACGACCACACCACTAGAATGAAGATAATGGAGAAACGGGGGGGGTAGGGAAGGAGGGAGGTGGGTGGAAGGAGAGAGAGAGGAGATTTAAGGGGTAAGGCTTGAACAATGCACTTCACTGACTTATGCTTTTGGTTGGACCTCAATCATATTCGCAAGTGCATTGTGGCATACGTGATCATTTGGCCGTAGGTTGAAAAGAGGGGGAATGGAAAAAGAAGAAATGAAAATAACGATATATAGAAAAAATATAAAAGGAGGACAAGTTGAAGGATGGAGGGATGGGGTGGGGTGGAGTGGTGTGGGGTCGGGGTGGAGTGGGGTGGGGTGGGGTGGGGGTGAGAAAAAGGGTGTGGAGAGACAAATCTGGATTAGACTTTGAAGGAGAAGAGGAGGCTGTGTGGTGGGGGTGGGGTGGGTGTGTTGCGTGTGGTGTGGTGTGGTGTGTAGTGTAGTTGTGTGGAGTGTGTGTGTGTGGCGTGTGTGTGTGCGTGCGTGTTGTTTGTATACGTGTGCTTGTGTGTGCGCGCGCGTAGATGCATGTGTATGTGTGTGTGTGTGGGGGGGGGGGGGGGGGGGTAAGGTATCATAATTTCGCCTATCTATAGCGCCTACTGATTAAAAGCTTCTGTCCTATCCACAGATGTCAAAATCTTCATTATCATCATCAATATCATCAGCATCATCATCATCATCATCATCATCATCATCATCATCATCATCATCATCATCATCATCATCATCATCATCATCATCATCATCACCTTCTTGTTCTTCTTCTTCTTCTTCTTCTTCTTCTTCTTCTTCTTCTTCTTCATCTTCTTCTTCTTCTTCTTCTTCTTCTTCTTCTTCTTCTTCTTCTTCTTCTTCTTCTTCTTCTTCTTCTTCTTCATCATCATCATCATCATCATCATCATCTCTTCTTCTTCTTCTTCTTCTTCTTCTTCTTCTTCTTCTTCTTCTTCTTCTTCTTCTTCTTCTTCTTCTTCTTCTTGCTGTAGCTCTTGACTTTTTTGTTCGATTCATTTTCAGAGTAGGGATAATAATTATATGGTCTTGAAAACGCCAAGAATTTCCTCTTGCCTGTCCATTTCTTTGTTTCTGCCTTGTTCAGTTTCTACCTGTCTCCTCCTTCTTGTCTATTTTCTGCCATCTTGATCCAGTCTCCCGTTGTTTTTTTCCCCGAAAGACAAAAGATAATTATTTCCCACGCCGATGTCGGATGCACTGGGCCTGACTTGTCATGAGTTGAAAAGCAACGAAACGCACTTTCGCTAAAAAAAAAACAAACCCAGACACCAGCAGGAGTTGTATGAGGGTTCAATGAAGAAGACAGAAGAAAGGGCGTTTATGTCCAAATAGCAAGGGGCCAATGCATGCTGATCATTAACATGGCATCAACTTAAAAATGCACAGTTACTGACCCGAAGAACGAGATCCTTCACTTATGAATTTGTCATTGTGCATTACACACACATACACACACACGCACGCACGCGCACACACACACACACACACACACACACACACACACACACACACACACACACACACACACACACACACACACATACGTACACACACACTAACATACTCACCGAATTTTTTTTTTAATCAAAAAGAAAAATATACAAGGGGCTACAACAGAGTAAGAGCGAAAAAGAGAAGAAACAAAATACATGGAAATAAAAATCACAAATTGTGTGCGTGTGTGTGTGTGTGCGTGTGTGTGTGCGCAGGCGCGCGCGTGTGCGTGTGTGTGTGTGTGTTGTGAGGTGTGTGTGTGTGTGATTGCATGTATGTGTGTGTGCGTGCGTGCGTGTGCATGCGTGCGTGCGCGCGTGTGTGTGTTGTGGAGGGGTGGTGGTGGAGCGGAACAAACTGTAAATGTGCTAAGGAAGAAAAAGGTTCCTGTCGATTTTGACAAAGGTGACATTGTGTTGCATTAAAGGTTAGGCATTTGGCCCTCTGAACAGAAGGGGTCCAGTCTTGAATATAAATTTCCATAACAAGAAAAATAATAATGTGTAAAAAACAACAACAACAACAACGCTGTGAAACAGATCAATGGTCTCTGTTGTTATTCCACTCCCAAATTCCCTCGCGGGTCGTCATTTCTCTTTTGCTTCTTAAGTTTGTTGTCTAACTTGCTTGTATCTGGTCTGTCTGTCTCTCTGTTGGAATGTGTGTGTGTGTGTGTGTGTGTGTGTGTGTGTGTGTGTGTGTGTGTGTGTGTGTGTGTGTGTGTGTGTGAGTGTGTGTGAGAGGTGTGTGTGAGTGTGTGAGTGTGTGTGTGTGTTTGTGTATATGTGTGTATGCGTGTGTGTGCGTGCGCGCGCTTGGCATCTGGTGTAGGGTTAAGGGTTTTGTTGTCTGTTTCTTTGTTTCTGTTTCTGTTTGTCTTGTCTGTCTTCTTGGTTGGATGTTTTCTGTCTCTGTTTTCACTCGTTTACATGTCTGTCTGTCTGCCTGACAGGAGTCACACTTTGTGCATCTGTCTGTCTGTCTGACAGGAGTCACACTTTGTGCATCTGTCTGTCTGTCTGCCTGACAGGAGTCACACTTTGTGCATCTGTCTGTCTGTCTGCCTGACAGGAGTCACACTTTGTGCATCTGTCTGTCTGCCTGACAGGAGTCACACTTTGTGCATCTGTCTGTCTGTCTGCCTGACAGGAGTCACACTTTGTGCATCTCTCTGTCTGTCTGTCTGTCTGTCTGTCTCTCTGTGCCCCAGCAGTCGTATCGTTCAAATGTTTATTAATTGTAATCAGCGGAAACAGTTCTAGGTCAGCACAGCCCATTTAGTTCTGACAGTTATGATGCCAATTATTGTGACACCTTTTCTCTCTAGCTCTTCTTCGTCACTCGTTCGTTGCTTCGTTGGTTGGTTCGTTCCTTCCTGCCTTCCTTCCTTGGACTTTCTAGTTTGTAGGTAGGTGCGTTACCTCTATACCACCAATCCACACCAGCACTCACACACACACGCGCGCATGCACGCACGCACGCACACACACACACTTTTACTCCCCATTCATGCTCCCATGTCCTCTTTCTTTTTTTTAATATTATTTTTCTAGTCACAGTAGAAGCGTGACCTACCTAACCCCGCATCCCCCTCCCCCCACCCCCACCCTAGGAAAAAAAAGGTCAATTTTCTCTGTTATCAAAAAGCTGATCAGCTTGCTTGATGATCAAGGGACGGCTGGAGTGATGACGTCATGCGTGACACATATCCAGTACCTATCATCGTCATTGGGGTCAAAGAGAAACGTCACGATAGCCTGTGTTGTTTTGGCCCAACGTTGACCTTGGTGTGGTGTCATCATTTAATACGCACTCTGTGATTATCATCAAACCACCATCATCTACGACTTTTTTTTTTTTGGGGGGGGGAGGGTCCCTGAGTGAATGGGGATAGGGTGTGTGTAGCGTGCGTTACGATCATTACAACCAGGTCAGAAACTAGGCACAAGGAGACACAAGGAGTGTTTGTGGTTTATAATTATCAGCTGTCAGAGTAACGCTACCTGTGAAGGCTCTTCTTACCTTATGCCTATGTCACTGTTTTCTTCTATCTAGGGGGACAGGATAGCCTAGTGGTTACAACATTGCGCTCGCAATCTGACGACCCAGGTTTGATTCATGGGGATATTTTCTCCTGGGGTTAATATTAACGCAGACTCCACTTTCCCCAAAAGTCCTTCGGATGAGACTATAAACCGAGGCCCTGTGTGCGAATGTTCCGCTTTTTGGAAGAGTAGGCCATTGTGTGCCGGTGGGAACACATGACAAAATTTACAAAACAGCATACACACGAGGACTGGATGTAAAAATTCCCATGAATGCTTATTCCATCATCCTTGATATAAAAGACTAACTAACGAACTTACTAGCTAACTAACTAACCAAATAAATAAATAAAATAAATAAATGAATAATATCTTCAGTAATATATTATTGGGGCTGTTGTTGTCACTATTGCTGTTGCATATGCATATGCACACAGATGTGTGTCTGGACGCCATCTCCAAAATCGAATGCAACTAACTTAATGGTGGGAAAAAGTGGTGGCTTAAAATGCAAAATGTCACCACCTTAAGCTAACACTAGCAGAAAAATGAAACAGAAAGAGCAAAGCTTTAGTGTATGCCTTCAGAGATAACTTTATCTTCATTTTAAAGGTAAACAAACAAAAGTACAACAGAAGACTAGACGATTAGTGGAGAAAAACAAGGGCAGTTAGCTAATTACCACTTCTAAGACAAATTCCCTTTTGTTACGTTGCTGATTGGGAATGGTTATGTGTGTTTATGTGTTTATGTGTTTATATATATATATATATATATATATATATATATATATATATATATATATATATATATATATATACATACATGTGTGTGTGCGTGTGTGTGTACGTGTGTGTGTGCATGCGCGCGCGCGTGTGTGTGTGAGGGAGGAGGGGGATTAGGTGGTGGTGATTTGGTTGTGGTTTTTTGTTCTTTTTAATTTCTGGGATGCATTTTTTGGTGTTTTTTTCGGGTTTTTTTTTGGCTTTGTTTTGTGTGTGTGTGTGTGTGTGTGTGTGTGTGTGTGTGTGTGTGTGTGTGTGCGTGCGTGCGTGCGTGCGTGCGTGCGTGCGTGCGTGTGTTTGCGTGTGTGTGTATGTGTGTGTTTGCCAATTCTTTCTTTTTGAGTCAGACATAACTTTGTAAGTGACATCAGCAATTTCCTGCCTTAAACTTCAAGAGTAATACAAAGTTAGGTATTGTTGGGAGAGTTTTGGGGAGGCAATAGGTGTAAATGTATGCGTGAGCAAGCATACACTCATCCGTTGAGTTTAAAGGTATGTGTCAGGTGTATGTGTATGGCGGCGGCTGTTGTTGTTGTGGTGGTGGTGGTGGTAGTGGTGGTGATGTTGGTATGTGTGTGTGTGTGCGTGTGTTTGTGTGTGTGTGTGTGTGTGTGTGTGTGTGTGTGTGTGTGTGTGTGTGTGTGTGTGTGTGTGTGTGTGTGTGTGTGTGTGTGTGTGTGTGCTTTTTTCTTTCTTTTATATATTTCGAGGATAATGGAATAAACACTCATGTGCTTTTTCAATCCAGTCCCCATGTGTATGCAGTTTTGCAAATTCTGTACTCAATTTCCACCGGCTCACGATGGTCTACTCTTACGAAAAAGCGGAACGGGTTTTAATTAAGGTGTGCGTATGATCGTCTGCATGCGTTCGCACACGGGACCTCGGTTTACAGTCTCATCTGAAGGACTTTCGAGGGGAGTGGAGTTGGCACTGATGTTAACTCCAGAGAGAAAATCCTCTATAACGAGATTTGAACCTAGGTCAGCAGATGTGTTGTGTGTGTGTGTGTGTGTGTTGTGTGTGTGTGTGTGTGTGTGTGTGTGTGTGTGTGTGTGTGTGTGTGTGTGTGTGTGTGTGTGTACGTGTGTGTGTGTTTCTGATCCTTTCTTCTTTTTGTTAAATGTGTCATTCATCCATATTTTTTTCTGATCATGGCACACTGTACTAGAAAAAAAAACAACACATAATCTTTTAACAATGTATAACTTGCTATCTTCTTCAGCTGATCTTCTGTGTGTGTAGAATAAACAAAGGAAATGCGACACACTGCTGCGTCTGCTCTTTTAGGTTTACGTGAGAGATTGTAACCGCCTAACCCCCTGATTTCTACGAAGAAAATAGCAAATTAAGCAATGTTAAAAGATCCTGTATTTCATGTACGTCAGCATGTGGTGGGATGCAGAAACACGAACATACCCAGCATGCAACCTGTACGCAAAATGAACTGCTTTAAATTCGGAATGCGTCATGTCAGCTGAAGCCAGCAGGCAGACTTTTCACAGAGTTACAAGCACAGAAAACTAGACATGCCGTACACACTCCTTCCCAAGAGGGAACGCAGAGAAAGAAAGAACAAGCGATATCATTCTCCTCATTTATCCAATTATTTCATCTTTCTCTTCTAGCGCTCAGATAGCAACAATTGTAGGCGTCAGTAAGACAAAAAGGAATAATACAGAAACTAAGAGAGATGGATAGAACAGAGGAAATTCTTAACACAGAAGGTGGGGGGTGCTATTTAAACTGATAGGACCCCCAGTGGCATCCCCACAGGAGGAATAAATGATGTACTATATGAGAAATTAAGTTACGCCACCCTTCTCTCCCTCCCACTCTGCACTCAACCAGCCTCTTTCCGCTTTTACGTCCCTTTGGCATCCATCTCTCACTATCTTCATTGTTCTTCCACCCTCCCCACCCCCACCCCCCACATCCATCAGTACCCTCCTCTCTCTGTGTGTCTCTCTGTCTCTGTCTCTCTCTGTCTGTCTCTGTCTCTCTGTCTGTTTGTTTGTCTCTCTCTGTGTTTTTGTTTCTGTCTCTGTCTCTCTCTGTGTTTCTGTTTCTGTCTCTGTCTCTGTCTATCTGTCTGTCTCTGTCTCTGTCTCTCTCTCTTTCTCTCTCTCTCCCTCTCTCTCTCTCTGTCCCATCTGTGTTACTAGAAGCCCTCTCCCTCCTTGCACCTCCTCCCTCCTCTTCCAATTCCTTCTCAGACTGATGCTAATCCAGGATAACACAGAGAACATCTTTGAACACCTTATCTTGAAGTCTTCAAAGGAATAGGAAGCGTAGTGGGGGTAAACAGGGCCGCCACCTCTTCCTCCACTTCTTTTCTTCCTTCCCTCCCTCCCTCTCCACCCCTGCTGCTTCACGTGTGTGTGTGTGTGTGTGTGTGTGTGTGTGTGTGTGTGTGTGTGTGTGTGTGTGTGTGTGTGTGTGTGTGTTCGTGCGTGCGCGCGTACGAGTGTGTGTGTGTGTGTGTGTGTGTGTGTGTGTGTAAGTGTGGAAGTGTGTGTTTGTGTGGAAGTGTGTGTGTGTGTGTGTGTGTGTGTGTGTGTGTGTGTCTCTCTCTCTCTCCCCTCTCTCTCCTCTCTCTCTCTCTCTTCTCTCTCTCTCTCTCTCTCTCTCTCTCTCTCTCTCTCTCTCTCTCTCTCTGTGTCTCTCTGTCTCTCTGTATGTCTGTCTGTCTGTCTCTCTCACGCCCCCCCCCCTCCCCGTCCCTTTTCATCTCATAGCTTTCGACACCA
>CM060325.1:61555522-61570522 GCA_030674155.1 Stramonita haemastoma | reverse complement strand
ACAATGACACTGTTATTGTCAGGAGGAGGCGTAGCAGGTGGTGTCCCTCTGGTTCGAATGTCCCCACATATCTACGCCCTCTCATCGACAGGATAGCCTATTGGTCAGAACATTGCGCTCGCAATTTGAAGACCCGGGTTCTATTCCCGTTCGAGGGGATTTTTTCCCTGGAGTTAGTAATATCAGTGCTGACTCCACTCTCCCCACAAGTCCTTCGGATGAGACTATAAACCGAGGCCCCGTGGACGAACGCACGCAGAACACCTTGCGCACACGTTAAATCCTGTCCTGCTTTTCGTAAGAGTAGGCCTTGTTTGCGGGTGGGAACAGATGACAAGATTTACAAACTGCTTTCACACAGGGACTAGACGTAAAAAAGCACAGGAGCGCTTATTCTATTATCCTCGATATAAAAGAAAAAAATAAAATAAAACAATAATATAGAACTATATGGAACTGTACCCTCAATCCCGTTTCCTTCGTTCAGCTGCGGATGCTCTGTGCTTTAAACATCCACACTCACACAAACCCCTGTCTGCCGTCACTCTTTCTGTATTGTGGTCCATACACAGGGAATGACCTCCCTCTAGTCCTTCGCCAAAAGCCGACTTTCCATACTTTTAAATTCCAGCCTTGATCAAAACACATTTAGTTCCTCCCTAATAACTTCCTCATAATCTATCCATATTCCTCAACAGCTACCCCGTCTCCACCATTCTAACTAAGCATGCTGTGTGCACGAGCGCGCGCGTGTGTATGTGTAATATTGATACCTATCCTTTTTCATGGATGATTGTATGAGTGTATACATGATTTGAATGTAAGCAGTTTGGTTCGTTGCTTTAAAAGATTCAGCGCTTCATGAATTCCATACATTGGTATTATCATCATTATAACTATGTCAGCTCAGAACAGGCACCACTGGAGGCAACCCAAGAGACTCAGTTCCCAACAGCAGTGCAGGGCCGGCCCCTCTCTTGCTGGTGGCCCTATGGCGACTGGTGATTTTATGATGGCCTCAGACGGATCAAGCTCCCTGTCGACTTCTAAATCTTGATGCTACGATGTGACGACCCTAGGTGTGGTTTGGACAGAGAGACTAGAATGAGCGGCGTGAAAACAACAGGACAGGACGCAGTGGAAGGTATAGGGAAAGGTGTTCCCACAACACTTGAAATTGTTGGGGAGTCAGGTGTCAGAGACCTCAGCTTCTCCAGGGGCCAGCATGTTGAGGGGGGTACCCATCTCCTCTCCCTCGCTGCTTTACCGTCCCTGACTCTAACGGGTGTAGTTATTTATTTACAGCTGTGTGAACTTGGGGACTGTACTGAAGCCAAGGCATATGAACGGTCATCCATTGAAGAGGTAGCCATGCTCAATTCAACGCTTATGTATAACATTGGCTTGGGGAGAGCGAGTGCTTTGAGCACTGGCTCCCCGAGACAATAGAAGATGACAAATATACACAGAGACACACAGATACAGACACAAGCACACAGACACAGACACAAACACAAAAATACACACACATACACACATACACACACATACCACCCCCCCAAAAAAAAAAAAAAAGCCACAACTTCTCTCTGATTCAATCCCCAATTAATCTTACACCATAACCTTTTTTTTTTTTTTTTTTTACAAAATATAGACTTAAAATCCCAAGAGGTTTGCATGTCGAAAATATGATGTGGAATACACTAAACATCGAAGGGCTTTACAGCACACACACCACCACCCACCACCCACACACACACAAACACACACACACACACACACACACACACACACACACACACACACACACACACATACACACACACACGCGCGCGCACGCGCGCGCGCGCGCACGCGCTTCAATGCAAACGCCTGAAACCATAAAAAATAAACAAAGAAAAAATCAGATAAACAAAGCGAACAATAGGTCGTAAACATTGGAAGTATTACAGAAATTAACTAATTTGATAGCGAATGGACAAGTGAATGAATGAATGACTATTATATCATCATCATCATCATCATTATTGTAATTAGTGGTAGTAGAAGTATAGTAGTAGTAGTAGTAGTAGTAGTAGTAGTAGTAGTAGTATAGTAGTAGTAGTAGTAGTAGTAGTAGCAGTAGCAGCAGCAGCAGCAGCAGCAGCACAGTAGTAGTAGTAGTAGTAGTAGTAGTAGTAGTAGTAGTAGTAGTAGTAGTAGTGGTAATAGTAGTTAGTAGTAGTAGTAGTAGTAGTAGTAGTAGTAGTAGTAGTAGTAGTAGTAGTAGTAGTAGTAGTAGTATAGTAGTAGGAGCAGCGCAGCAGCAGCAGCACAGCAGCAGCAGCAGCAGTAGTAGTAGTAGTAGTAGAGTAGTAGTAGTAGTAGTGTAGTAGCAGCAGTAGTAGTAGTATAGTAGTAGTAGTAGTAGTGGAGGTGGTTGTTTTTCATTCCTAAATGAGCTTCAAATCTTCCTCAATGGTGATATTTTTACGTATGGGACTTTTTACCCACTTTACGGTAAACCCATTCCAACTTCGAAGATGATGACTAAACAATACACCAGTGTGCAAGCGGATTTAATATGTTTGTCTTACATGCTTACCGGCACGCAATGACCTACTCTTGCCAGAGGCGGAATGAGTTTTTATCACGAGTGCAAGACGTTCTACGTGTATTCCCGCACGGTACAGGACCAATAAACCTCGCTTTATTGTCTCATTCAAAGGTTTTGCAGGGAGTGGTGTCAGTACTGATGTTTCCTCCATGGAAAATATCCCTTAAATTGGCGTCTTAGTGGTGGTTTGTTCCTGGATAGGCACGTTCATTATTTTCTTTTATATAGAGGATAAAGGAATAAGCACTCATATGCTTTTTTGCATCCAGTCCCCGTGTGTATGTCAGTTTTGTAAGTCTTGTCATCTGTTCCCACCGGCACACAATGGCCTACTCTTACGAAAAGCGGAAGAGGATTTAACGTGCGCGCAAGATGTTCTGCACATTACGAGCTCAGCGCCCCTACCAGGGTATCTCCCCCCCTCCCCCCCATCACTCTAACCGAATGAATAAATAGATAAATCACAAGCCGGATACGAAATTGCTTGTAAACATTTACAGTCCTAATTAATCAACTTGCTATTATGATAACGACCAGATGAATGAAAAAATGAGTGAATTGATAGATGACTTTTTATAGAGTGCACAAAAACCTCCCTAGAGCTAGCTGCATGGTTGTATTGCTGACAATAAGCAGTGGCAGTGATAAAGACATAATGGGATTGTAGTGATATAATAACGCATCTGTGGATCGGATGTCTGGAAGTAGCGCACCTGCCTAGATTAATCGTTAAATCATGTTCCGCTTTTCGTAAGAGTAGGCCATTGTGTGCCGGTAGGAACGGATGACAGAATTTACAACCTGCATACACACAGGACTGAATGTAAAAAAAAAACACTTGAGTGCTTATTCCATTATCCTCAAAATAAAATAATAAAAAAGAGAGAAAAAAAAGCGACGAGTGCCAGTTGGAAATATATGTGATGGTTTGACCCCTGTTTGTGTCAGACTCCCCCCCCCACTCCCGGTTCTGCTGGTCTAGGTCTTGAGTAATGGTCTGAGTGCTAGTCTTTCGTGTGAGACGATAAACCGAGGTCCCGCAAGTAATAGAATCCACGGCAACAAGAAGAGCGTTGTCCCTGGCAAAATTACTGTTGAAAAAAATCATTCTGTTAGGAAAACAAATACACATGCAGACCAAAAGAAAGAAAAACAAAATTATGGGTGGCGCTGCTCTTGTGGCGGTGTGCTCTCCCCGAGGGAGAGCAGCTCGATTTCCATGCAGAGAAATCTGCCGTGACTGAATGGGGTCTACAATTTAATACAGTATAAAACAAAATAACAGAGTACAATACAACACAAAACGACCCAATTTAGCGCAACAAAACGCACTACAGCACAACACAATACAAAACAAAACAATGCAAAGCAATATGCACAGCATCATGCATCGTCTCGTCTATTATGATGTAAAGTGCTAATGTTGACACGTCCCCCTTTGCAGCCCCCCCCCCCCCCCCCAACCTTTTCCACACCAAAGCAATGCCTGCACATTGAATACAATATGACTCTCCTGAAAAGAAATCTTAGCAACAGTGCAATCCGGCTACATAACAAATGAATGATAAAATCAAGGCCTTCTGCGTCAGCAAATGTTGATCTTTTTTTAAAATCTGAAATCATCTACAAAAACAAAGATTTTTCTTTTTACTTTTTTTTGAGGAGGGGGGGGGGAGTGGGGCTGTTTTCGTTGTTTTTAAAACTTAGAACAAAATTAATGGTGGTATAATTTTCACGTCAGTTCCGGTTAGCTAACAAAATTGATATAAATGGATTGTAAAACCAAGACCTGCTCCGTCCGTTGAAATAATAAAATAGACAAATCTTAGGCAACAACGAAGTGACATGGAATGCTTTCCTTCTTCTTTTTTTCCCAAAGGATTCAGAATGATTACCAACATATTTGACGTTAACTGTTTTTCATTCCTTATCACACGATCTTGTGATTTAAGACTTGTCAAAATGTATGGGGGCGGGATAGCTCAGTGGTCAGAGCACTCGCTCTACCCCAGTAAAGTTAAGCAGCGTCGAGCGTGGTTACCAATTGGGTGGGTGACCGTTTGCGTGCCTTAGCTTCAGTACAGTCCTGCCAGTTCACCCAGCTGTAAATGGGTACCTTCCCTCTTTAGGGCCAGGGAAGGTAAAGAAGCGAGGGAGAGGAGATGGGCGCCGCCCTCAACATGCTGTCCCCTAGAGAAGCTGAGGTCTCTGACACCTCGCTCCCCTACGACCACCTAGGTTATGGGACACCTTTACCTTTTCTTTACTTTTACAAAATGTATCTAGATGTATATATGCATCCATTTATGTATCTATCTACTTATCTATGTATCTATGTATGTATCTATGTATCTATCCATTTATCTACACACATATATATAATATTATACATATATATTTATATATGATTATATATTACATATATATATATTATATATATATATATATATATATATATATATATATATATATATATATATCAGTCATTTTTGTACAGTTATCAGTTATTCACTTTGGCTCAGGCCAAAATATGTGGTCAATGACGAACATAAGCAAAAAACACCTAAAAGTGCCATTGTCTGCTTTAATCAAAATGTTATGTTGAGAATGGTCTTCAGCAATGACAAGATCTGAACATAACAACCTGCACTTTTATAAATAAAGAAACAAAAAATCACACACACCCCTGAATCCTGAAGCCAGAGTATAGCTGCCTGCATGGCGAGGTTACCTACTGAACAACAGACAACCAGGTCAGCCCCTTATCCAGTGGTGTTCCATTTCTCCATGGTCCTCAGGTGGGGGGAGCTAGTCTAGCGTGCATGTTTTATTCTGTGTGCTCTCCTGTCCCAGATGTTAAGCTAGGGAACGTTCAACAGCAATAACAAGAACTAGAGCAGCAACAACAGCAGCAGCGACAGCAACAATAGCAACTACAGCAGCAGCAGGAACATCAACAACAATAATTACAACAAGAACAACAGCATCCACAGAAACAACCAAAGCATACAACAACAGCAACACCTCCCCCACCCCAACCCCCAACCCCACCACCAGCATTTCTACTTTTTTATTATAAAATTGCACTCTACAATGGAATCTGTGTTTCATCACCGATTTAAAAAATAATAATAAAATATGCTAATCATCCTTTTGAGGTGGGTGGAGGGGGCAGGAGGGACGTGAGAGATGAAAAATTGGAGGATTGGGAGTGGGGAGGGGGAGGGGGATTGGAGGTTGGTTAAGTTGGGAAAATGGGGGGTCTGGGTGGGGGGGGGGGGGGGGGGGTGGTTAGAGGCAAGGGTAGGGAAGGAAGGGAGAAAGTGAGTTAAAAATGGGGGGGGGGAGGATCGTTGATCCTGTGCATGAACACTACTGACCGACATCGGAACTAAATCGCCGCAAACGCCCACGGGACAGGAAAGGCAATATCAAAGACGTCATTACAAACCCGTAACGAAAGAACTAAATCTTTCTCTCTCTCGCTCCTTGGGTAGCAGAGAAGAGAAGAGAAGAAAGGAGAAAAAAAGCGAACATATGAAAGAGGAGCTTTACTCTGTGTGTGATTTTCAACCTCCCATAGATGGACTATTGTCAAGCCTGAACTGATTTTATAACCGTATGCATCGTCAGCATATAATATAATATACATCCCGCAGAAAGACTGAGGACAGAGGCAGACACAAATAGACAAAAAAGCAGGCAGACAGACAGACAGAGAGACAGAGAGACAGACAGACAGACAGACAGACAGACAGACAGACACAAACACACACACACACACGCCGCGCGCGCGCGCGCGCGCGCGCGCGCACGCACGCACGCACGCACGCACGCACGCACGCACGCACGCACGCACGCACGCACGCACGAGAGAGAGAGAGAGAGAGAGAGAGAGAGAGAGAGAGAGAGAGAGAGAGAGAGAGAGGAGAGGAGAGAGAGAGAGAGAGAGAGAGAGAGAGAGAGACAATGACAATGACAATGACAAATGGTTTAATGTGTCAAGCTCTTCGGCTCATTCACATAGGGACTTGGGGGGAGAGGAAGAAAATCGAATATAACAGCAAACAAAATGAACAATCGAAATTCACATCAAGAGTCATCGCAAACGGAAACCGATTCGCGGTAGTGAAAAATGTCATAACATCAGTGAGAACAAGACAGTATGGACGACACTGTCACCATTATCAAACACATCTGTCACTAGTTATCGATGCGGTAGAGATGTCTCATGTCCTGTGGATTTGCTGAAAGGCTGTTCTGACTTCACAGTGCTGTCTTTGGGGCTGTCTTCTTCTCTCCTTTCTACTCTTTCAAGGAAACTGCCCACGTCGTTGTCTAGTTGTTGCAGTCGTTCCAGTATGATCCTGCAGTCATCAGCTGACAGACGGGTGGACTGTGATGGTTCACGTACTGGTGCACAATCGTCTTCACTTAACAGACTTTCTTCTTCTGTCTTTTCTTCTTCTGTCTTTTCTTCTCCTGTCACATCTTCTGTAGCGTCATCTGTTAGCGTTACAACTGGCGTGGCTTGTTTGTCATCGCGCATATGATCACAACTGTCTGTCATTTCCCAAGCGTCACTGTGTCTGTCACAATCGTCTGTCTCTTCTTCCAATGTCAGATCAATGCACGGACCTGACCCCGAAATAACACTGGTGTCGACATTCCGTGTGGTTGGAGACGGGTGGCCAGAGCGAGCAGCACGTGCAAACTGCCCTACACAGCCTGCAGTGTCAGTGGGCTTGCCGAAAGTGTCAACAGCAGTGGCATTTTCAGTATTGTAAAATAAACTGGGTGGCGTTGGTAAAAATAAGCCAGAGGGAGACGAAATAGTATTTACCTTCTTCTTTTGTTGCAGAGTGGCCCTGTGTGTCTCTGTTCTTCTCCTGTCCCTGGCCACTTGTGCCAGAGATTTTCTTTTGTACACGACAGTGTCACTGTGTGTCGTTTGATGTTGAGGAGTAGAGGGCTGGCCAGTGGGTGACAGACGCAGCACTATCACTGTCTGGTCCTCTCTGCCGTCGATTTTAAAGGAAGTAAGACACATTTCTTGCAGAAAAGTGTTCAAGACACGTTCTAAACGAGATGGCAGTCCTACTACGGGCATATTTAAGGCCTTTCTTGCAAAAAACACACAAATTATCCAGACACTGTTCAAATTCCTTCCTGCCGGTATCCAAGCAAGGGAAGCTACCGAGCGAGAGAGAGAGAGAGAGAGAGAGAGAGAGAGAGAGAGAGAGGAGAGAGAGAGGAGAGAGAGAGAGAGAGAGAGAGAGAGAGAGAGAGAGATCGCTGTAACATAGGTGTGACGGCAATGCCATTAACTTTACAAACAATTTACGTCATCAACCGTCATTTTGAACTTATATGACAGGCAGTGTTCCTGCAAAGAAACAAACAATGAAAGAAAACAGAAACACACAAACACACACACACACACACGCTTTTTGTAGCTAGATGGTTTGATGAAAAAAGCAGTTGTTGTGCTTATTGTACCATATAAAACTAAAAGATTGACTTTGACTTTGACACTTTCGCACAGACACAAAGACACAGACACACACAGACACACAGAGATACGCACACACACACACACACACACACACACACACACACACACATACACACACACACACACACTCCGCGCGCGCGCGCGCGCGCGCGCGCACGCACACACACACACACACACACACACACACACACACACACACACACACACACACACACATGATAAGTGGGGATAGGAATAAGAACGAGGGTCGAAGTATGATAATTATCGGCCGCTGACTCATTATTTTGCGCACACGTTAAACCCTGTTCCGCTTTTCGTAAGATTAGACCATCGTGTGTTGGTAGGAACACATGACAGGATTGAAAAAAAACTAAATAGACACGGGGACTAGATGTAAAAAAGCACATGATTACTTATTCCATTATCCTCGATATAAAAGAAAAAAAATGTACTTTTAACAGGTAGCGGGAGTTGTGAGGAGTCTAAAGTCTGTCTGTCCCGAGCCATAAGGCTCATCAGGCCGGTGCTTATCCCGGTTTCTGTGGCGTTAAGCGACTGAGAGTCATAGACTCCCCCCTGGATAGGACGCCAGTCTATCGCAGGATTAACCCCCAACACAAGGTTGGTACCCCTTTTACACCTGGGTGGGGTGAGAAAATAGCCGTAAAGTGCCTTTTCCAAGGGCACAACGCCATAGCGGAATAGCTGGGATCGAACCCGCAACCTTTAGATTACGAGTACAACACCCTAACCACTAGGCCACAGCGGCGGCGTTGTGAGGAGTAGGTCTGTGCAATTTGGGGGATCTGTAGAGTCTTTCAAAATATGTTGTTGGGCGTTCTCCAGACACACACACACACACACACACATATATATATATATATATATATATATATATATATAGAGAGAGAGAGAGAGAGAGAGAGAGAGAGAGAGAGAGAGAGAGAGAGAGAGAGAGATGTATGTATGTATGTATGTGTGTATGTATGTATACACATAATATATATACAAATTATATACATATATTATGTATAAACATATATATATATAGATATATAGATATAGATATAGATATATATATATAGGCATACATACATACATACATACATATCGTATATATACATATATATGTACATATATATATCTAATATATATATATACATATATATATATATATAGATAGATATATGTATATCTATATATATATATATATATATATATATATATATATATATATATATATATATATATATATATATATATATATATATATATATATATATATATAACACCGCCGCAAAAAAAAGAGAAAACAAATCCCAACAACAACGGGAAACAACTAATATCTACTTTTTTGTATTTTTGAAAAAAAAACATGTTCTGGGAAAAAAACAACAACATCCAACCGATCAATCAATTAGCTATACACACTCGTCAACAAAACAAGTCAGCAATCCACTCCACTTCCAATTCCTTTCAAGTCAGCACAGTCAGTTAATGAATGTATTGTTGAATTCAACAACCATCACCATCAACCTACTTCAAGAAAAGCCAACAACATCATCATCATCACCACACACCACACCCACACAAAGTAAAGTTAACCGACTTTCCCCACACCACCAAAGGCCTGACAGGGATGGGCAGCACGTACCATGTTCCATGTACCATGGGCTGATGACCATCACGCGCTAATGAGGATCAAAAGGGCCGACCTTGGTAATGACGTGCCCTTTGAAG
The DNA here is from genome assembly GCA_030674155.1 of Stramonita haemastoma. Lineage (NCBI taxonomy): Eukaryota > Metazoa > Mollusca > Gastropoda > Neogastropoda > Muricidae > Stramonita > Stramonita haemastoma. Next base: position 61,560,671 of record CM060325.1, on the reverse strand, counting down.
GCGATGTCGTCAGCAGTTGCTCTTATCACTGGACCTAAAGACCTTGTCAAGTAGCCTAGGAAGAGGAGGCAAGGGATGGGAGTGGAAGGGAAGGGCCAGGTAGAAAACAAGGATCAAAGGATGGTTGAGGGTGGGGTGCGTTGAGGAGTGGTGTGTGGTGGGGGGGGGGGGGGGGGGGGGGGTGGGGGGAGGGGGGATGGTGGGTTTTGCGGTTCGTCACAGCCTTGGTTTTTTTTCTAATAAAGAAAAACTATATATATGCCGCCAGTGTGTGTGTGTGTGTGTGTGTGTGTGTGTGTGTGTGTGTGTGTGTGTGTGTGTGTGTGTGTGTGTGTGTGTTGTATGTGTGTGTCTGTGTGTCTGTGTGTGCTGTGTAGTCTGTACACCGAGTGCCCTCTTGACCTTGCCCGTTTCCTTGTTTTTGCTGTTAATGGTGGTGGTGGTGGTGGTATTGTTGTTGTCCTTTTTTTTTTTTTCTCTCCTGAAATGCAGCTGGTTCCTGGTTATCCTGCCCCCCCCCCCCCCCACACACACACACCCCCCACCCCTACTCCTTCACCCCAAAGATACATGATTTCATCATAACAAGAACTGAAGTAACAAATTATGATAGATTTTCAACCTTCCTTCTCAGCAATTTGTTTAACCTTATTCTTTCTTTGCTACTACTACTACTACTACTACTACTACTACTACTACTACTACTACTACTACTACTACTACTACTACTACTACTACTACTACTGCTGCTGCTGCTGCTGCTGCTGCTGCTGCTGCTACTGCTGCTGCTGCTACTACTACTACTACTACTACTACTACTACTACTACTACTACTACTACTACTACTACTACTACTACTACTACTGCTACTGCTACTACTACTACTACTGCTACTGCTGTTGCTGCTGCTGCTGCTGCTACTACTACTACTACTACTACTACTACTACTACTACTACTACTACTACTACTACTACTACTACTACTACTACTAGCTGCTGCTGCTGCTGCTGCTTCTGCTTCTGCTGCTGCTTTTGCTGCTGCTGCTGCTGCTGCTGCTGCTGCTACAACAACAACAACAACAACAACTACTACTACTACTACTACTACTACTACTACTACTACTACTACTACTACTACTACTACTACTACTACTACTACTACTACTACTACAGTGTCCAGGGATCTATGGAGTAATCCGTAGTACACCAGTTACCACCCAGTAAGTCCTCTACTAGCAAAAATACTCGCTAAGCCATACTCAAGAGGTGGTAGCCATAATCTTCATCTAATGACTATTTGTTGTGCAGGATAGCCTAGTGGTTAGAACCTTGCGCTCGTAAGCTGACGGCCCGGGATCGAATCACCACAGAGGAGCCTGTTTTAGAGAACTTACCCTGGAGTTAACATCAGTACCGATTCCACTTTTCCCCTAAAGTCTTTTGGATGAGACTTTAAACCGAGGCCCTGTCTGCGAGTGTACGTACTTACTTACACGTTAAAAAGCCCGTTCCGCATTTTGGAAGAGTATACCATGTCGAGCTGGTAGAAATGTACAGATAACACAAGTTAAAAAAGACATGGACACTGGTGTTGTGTTTTGATAATACATGTATCTTCAAAGTTGGACTGTGGTAACTTTAAGGGTTGGAAAACTGAAAACAAAACACTTGAAAGTCATGTTAAGATAGGGTAAAAATTGTGTGTTGTGTGTGTGTGCGTTCGTGCATATGTGTGTGTGATACAGACTGACAGACAGACAGACAGACAGACAGACAGACAGACAGTGACAGAGACACACACACAAAGAGAAGTATAAACAGCCAGTGCAGAGACAGAAAAACGATAACACAGCTACGAAGATTAAATATCACTTCGAAATCTGAGTCATTATTGCCACTGAATGAAATTGAGCCCCAAACACCCACGTCTTGTTCATGGGAAGAAGAAAAGAGAAAGAAGGATAAAAAATGTATATACAGAAAACCTACTTAACGACAGAACACATCGACCCTACACACATCTGACAGGGCACATCGGATTGGCAGGTGGGCAGGAAAATCAGGGATGGGTATATATGATTCTTCGTCTTCGTCGTGGAACGCTCAGACAGCAAACTATTTCTGTCTGTCCTATGAGCAAAACTGTATTGCATCGCTGTTAAGCGCCTGACAAGTCAGGCCCAGCATATTCAACCTTGACGTGGGAGAGAATTGTTACATTTAAAGTCCTTCTGAAGGAAAGTAAAAGACGGAAAATGGACGTACCAAGAAGGCAGAAAATAAACAAGAAGGACGTGTTTGAAAGAAAAGAAACACGACATAAAAAATAGAGGGATAGAAAAGGGGGAATTTCCGGCACAGCATTTTCAGAAGGTGGGGATGGTAAACTAATATATTGACAGGCCCAAAGGTATCCCTGCGGGAAAGTAACGTTGATTTAACACCTGCGCCTATTAGTTAAGAGACAAAATGTCCCCATATTTTAGTTAAGGATTTTTTCTTAAAAGTTGGACTTTGTTTCTCAAAAATCATCCTTGCTTTTCTTTCTTTTCTTTGTAATTTGAGGCTCTAAATTCTAAAATTATACAAAATAAACAGAATGAGAGAGAGAGAGACAGACACAGAGAGAGACAGAGACAGAGACAGACAGATATACAGACACAGACAGATAGAGACACACACATACATACAGGCAGAGTGGTACAGACAGACAGACAAACAGACAGACAGACAGTCAGACCAATTCAATACAACCCAATTATTTTGCTTATAGCCCCGCCGACCACATAGGCCATATCAGGGCTATCGCCTCGTTACATTTTAAAACTCGTTTTAAAAGAGTGCGACTATGTACAGTTTAAAACGAGGTATAAATCCAACTCAACTGTTCTTGCTTGTATCGACGCCCCGGCCAACCATAAGGGTCAGCCCAGGACGGCCACCGCGTCGTGGGAAAACCCACATCGATCTCACATAAAATGAGATAAAACCAAAATTAGATTCCTTAAAACAACCTTGTCCTTAGAGAACAACCATACCACTTTCACTCATATCAGACGGGAAAAGCCCGATTCTCTCAGGAAGTTAAAAATGGTGTCCGATGGAACATTCCGAAAGAGGATCTTTAGGGAGTCCGCGGTAAAATGATTGTGCCTAATATCCTGAACATCCCGACACTCCAGGAGCAGATGCCTGATGGTTACCCGCACGTAACAAGTCAAACAAACAAACATTGAGATAAAGAGAGTTAGACACCCAAAGAAGGAAGGTGGCAGGGGTCTTAAACGTTCACCTGCCTGACAAGTAAACCGTGAAGTTTTGAGTTTGATTCCGATCCGAGGCTTGCTCTGGCCCTTCTGTTCCCAGTTTGACAAGAAAATTGAACTCTGAGTCAAAGTCTTTCGGATGAGACTCTAAATCAAGACCCCATGTGCGAACACATGGAGAGCATTTTGCGCACACGATAAAACCTGCTTTCCCTCTCCGAAGTGTAGATCAGTTCATACTGCTAGGAACAGATGACAAAAATCAAAAAAACACGAACAAGTAAACAAAAAAAACCCGCATACATGCAGGTGTCATGTTTAGACACCATCCTTGAAGTCAAAAAGGTACTACCTAGTTTGTGGTTGTAGTGGTGGCGGCGGTGGTGGTGGTGGTGGGGGGGGGGGGGTGCATATACAAAAAACAACTCATCAGTGGTAAACCGCGGAGCTCCATCATAGGAACGAACCTCCCCCCACCCACCCCCCCAAGAAAAAAAACAGCAAAACAAAACAAAACAAAACAAAAAACAAACAAACCCCAGAAAGCCAAAAAAACAACTAAACCCAACAAAATAAAAAACCGTATAGACAGAGAACATAGAAAAAAGATAAACTAACAGGGAAAACATCGACCCTGAGTCACCATTTCTATTCAATGGAGCCGATAAAAACCCAGAGATGACGGATGCCATAGCCAAGCGGTTAAGACCTTCCATTTTAATCTCAATGGGCCTACGGAATCCTGTGTTCGATTCTCAGCGGCATATGATGAATGAAGGGTGCATTTTATATTAAAACTATCTCCCAGTTCAACTTAAAGTGCAAACCTGCCAATTCCGTCATTCCCCTCATGCATATAATTATACACATGCAGAAGATCACGTATGCGCATTGACGATCCTGTCAATTGTTTCAGCATATGGTGGGTTAGGGAAACACCATCGCACACAGCATACATCCATGCAGGCTAGTACAATGTAAGCTGGACGCTTATGTTGAATGATTTTATGTTATATTTCTGTCATGCTTTTTAAACGAATAAATCCTAAAAAAAATTAGACCAATCAGAATGCAGCTGCCTTCATGGTGAGCAAAAGGACGGCTGCATTTGCAAAAACATTGCACCATTGATAAACCTCAGAGCTCTAGCCAAGGAACGAACGAAAAAAAACACCCTACAAAACATTCTTTTTATTTCTCTGATCGAAACACGCCCACGTCTGTGTTGGTGGAAGTGGAAACAAAGATTGAAGCAAAGGGAGAAGTGAGGACAGGACAGATCGACCCTAAACACGCCCCTAAAGGCCACAGCAGATTGCCCTGGGGTACAAATGTCAGAGAGGGGTGTTGTCGTTGATTCACCAACTGTCTCTGATAGGAAGCAAAATGTCCCGACATTTCATTCAAGACTCACAAGTTAAAATTTATTTCCCAATAGATATCTCCCCATCCCCCTTTATTTGTGTACATTACATTTCTGCAATCTAAGTTTTTTTTTAACTTTGTGTGTGTGTGTGTGTGTGCACGTGCACGCGCGCACCAATGTGTGTGTGTGTGTGTGTGCTTGTGTGTGTGTGTTTGTGTGTGTGTGCTTGTGTGTGTGTGTGTGTGTGTGTGTGTGTGTGTGTGTGTGTGTGTGTGTGTGTGTGTGTGTGACCTATTCTTCACCTTCGTGGAATGTTCCGACAGAAATCCGTAGGCCCTGACAAATACCATGATACGCTGATGGCCCTCCATGTGTCCAAAGAGCTTTTCCCTTATCGACAGGTCAGTAGGCAGGATATCAGACCTCACATTTTGGTGTGTTGGACAGGTCTGGAGGAAGTGTTCAACTGTCATGGGAGAAGTGCCACAGGGGCACACCTCAGAATCTCCAATGTGGA
>CM060325.1:61535522-61553022 GCA_030674155.1 Stramonita haemastoma | reverse complement strand
ATGGAAATCAATTTCATCAAAATAGTGATATATTGTCCATAAGATGTACGTGATAAACTTTTTTAAAAACAGAAACACTGCAAGCTTTGTGAAGGTTGAGGGTTGATATCTCATTCCATAGTGTACCACCAGAATATGTGAGAGTGGATTTAAATAAGTCAATTCTTGGAAGTGGCACCATTATCTTATTGGCATGACGATTGACATTGATTGTGAATCTGTTTTGAAGCAAGGGGGGAGCTAAACCGGACATGATTTTATACATAAACACTGCCTTATTATGCTTAAGCTTGGATCTTAATGGAAGAATGTCAAGTGCTTTATAATCAGGAATGGTTAATGATGAAGATTTCAAGAGAACAAGTTTTAGAGCTCGTCTATGCACACTGAACAATGGCTTGAGAACATTTGCGCTAGCCGAATCCCAAATCGTTGAAGCATAACTCATATGGGATATAATATATGCATTGAAAAACATTTTCCTAGCGTTTAGGTCTAAGAAATGCTTTATTTTAGATAACTGGTGTACACATTTTGATACTTTTTTGCATAATGCAGAGATGTGGTACATCCAAGAAAGGTTATTGTCAATTGTAATTCCAAGAATTTTATGATGGTCTACTTCATCAATTTTGTTGTTATTAATATAGATAGCCGTAGAATTGTTTGAAAGATTTTGTCGCTTTTGTCGAGTTGTTATAATTAAGTACTTAGTTTTTTTGGGATGAAGACTCATATGATTTAACTCTGACCATCGAAGCAGGCAGTGAATACTTTCTTGCAGAGCAGATGTAACTTCATTCAATTGAGAATGATTGGTATGGATAGTTGTATCATCTGCAAATAACTCGCACTGTGTGTTTAGAGATAAGGGTAAGTCATTTATATATATAGAAAAAAGAATAGGCCCTAGAACAGATCCCTGGGGGACGCCATAGTTATTGGATAGTACTGCCGATGTCTTACCTTTATCAGAAACGACTTGTTTTCTTTCAGAAAGAAATGATAACATGAGTTTGACAGTACTATCTGACAGACCATAGATTTTAAGTTTTTTTAGTAATAGAGTGTGGTCAATCACATCGAACGCCTTAGCAAAGTCTACTATAATAACTCCGGTGATTTTGTTATTATTGATATTAGTAAGCCATTGATCAACCAAGCTTGTCAAAGCAGTTTGGCAGGAATGGTTAGCTCTGAAACCAGATTGATTAGGATGTAACAAATTATATCGGTTTAAGTGATGGAGAATATGTTTATTGATGTGATTCTCTAAAGGTTTTGATAATATGGATAGAATAGAGATTGGTCTATAATTGTAGGGATCTGAACGGTCACCAGATTTAAAGATAGGTATAACTTTGGCAGTTTTAAAAGCTTTAGGAATGGTGTTAGCAGAAATGCATAAATTATAAATGTATGTAAGAGATTCTGCGATGATGGGGGCAGCTATTTTTAGAATTTTACCATCAATGCCATCAAGACCTTTCGTATTTGTCTGTTTCAAATGAGTAAGGGAATTGTAAACATCATTAATACACATAAGAGGGATATCTAAATTTGATAAAATGTTTTTAGATCTACAGTAATGTTTTAATGTTTCAAGCTTGTTAAGATGTGATCTGTCTATTGGTACTGTAGAAGAGGAAATATTGCAGAAATGGGCATTAATATCGTCAACGGATATATCTTTGAGCGATGAACTTTGAGATGTTACATTTTTATTTGTCAAATAGTTAATTGCTTTCCAAACAGATTTATTGTCTGACTTAGAGTAAACTAGCTGTTGGAAGTACTTTTTTTTACTTATGCGTTTCATATTGTTTACTATATTTCGCTGTTCTTTATATTCTTCCCTGGTTCCTGTAACTGATAGCTGATTTCTTAATTTTATGGCATTTTCTAACTCCTCAGTTATCCATGGTACTTTTGGATTGCTCTTGACACGCTTACTTTTAATGGGTGCATGCGCATTGTAGATATTGAGAAAACTGTGGTACCATACCTCAAACGCTTCATCAGGGCTCGTAAACTGATAGACCAAAGATAAAGAAGAATTAAGTAAATCTAATAAAAATGCATTTTTGTCAAAAGAAGATAAGCATCTATATTTAATAATCTTATGACTGTTCTTAGAATCTTTATACCTTTTTTTGACCATGTTAAGCATACTGGAAGGTGGTCACTGCATCCAAAGGCAGGGCGACATACTTCTATTATATGATTTGGTGAAGTTGAATAAATGTGGTCAATCAGAGTTTTGGATGTGTCAGTGATTCTTGTAGGTTTATCAATTAACTGTGTCAGATGAAAAGAGTCATAAGTTTGTATCCAATTGTGGTTAGTTTTTAACAAATCTATATTAAAGTCACCTAATAGGATAATTTCCTCTGAGAGTAATGAAGCTTCCTCCATCATTAAAGTGAATTTGTCATGCCAGTCTATAAGTTCTTTTGGATTTCTATAAATAAAACCGACAAGGATTGGTTTCGTTTTTTCAGGGCTATCTGAATCCAAACTGATTCTAAACAATAATTTTCAAGTGATTCAACTCGTTTGTAGCGGATGTTTTCGTGTACATAAATAAGAAAGCCCGTTTCCTTTCGTTCGAGAGGATCTTTGCGGATTATCTGATAACCAGAAATAGCAAGTTCATTATTAGAAATGTGTTTAGATAGTCGGGATTCCGCAAAACCAAATATATGAAAATTTGTGTGTGAATTTGATAGAATATGATAAACATCGGACATTTTGTTAATAATATGATTGATATTTAAAAATCCTATTCTGAGACCATCTGCTGACGGCCAACTGTCACAAGTCCCTGGCATATCAATAACTATATTAAATAATTCCACTATACAACATACATAAATCACAGTTATATTTCAATATAAACAAAAACTCTTGCCAAAAACTAAATTGGAGCAAGGGCTTAGTCGAGGAGTTAGGATGGGGAAATAACACAATAAAGGTGAACAAGAATGTAAACAAATGCAAAAAGATAAAGCTAAATTGAAACTTCGAATGTTAATAATGTAACGGAGTTGAAAAAGGTAATACTAATAGTAATAAGCCAATTCAACAAGATAATGAAAACTATCAAAAGCGTCAGACCAGACACACCGGTCATACAAAGGCAAGTTGCTAATGCGCAATATCCCGTCGCGAATAGACAAAAAAGCAAAATGTCACAACGCAACACGTCTTTATCAACAGTAAGTAATAATTCACCCCGGCTAATACGTGACCATCATGTGAGAGCTACATAGCGACATCAAAGCACACACACACGCACACGCACACACACACACACACACACACACACACACACACGCGCGCGCGCGCGCGCACGCGCACTCACATTCCACATATACTCATCGCATCCCCGTCAACACACACACACACACACACACACACACACACACACTCACGCACGCACGCACGCACGCACGCACACACATATACTTACACACACATACACACACAGTTACAAGCCCACACTCCTATAAACACACATGCCCACACAAGAGCGTAAGCATTCCACACACACACACACACACACACACACACACACACACACACACACACACACACACACACACAGACATACACACACACACACACACACACACACCCATGCACGCACACACACACACGCACGGACGCACACTCACTCACACACATATACACACACCACGCGCGAGCGCATTGACACACTCACGTATCAGCCCTAAATAAATATAAACATGCACACAGGCATGGCCATGGGCATGTACTCATGCACACTTCCAGTGACAAACACTGGCACAGCATATATCGAGCTGCATATACTGTGCATGCACTCACAATAACATCTGGGTACAATATACATTTAAAAGCCATTTAAACTAATGATAATGTGTAGAAAAGAAAAGGGGGAAAATTTATGTTTGTACATTCATCAATAGGTTATTTCTTTTTCATCATCTCTTTCTTCACGTTACTTTCACAAACCTGCAATTGAACATAATGATTTTTAATGGTTATATCAACATTACAGGGGAGAAGACATGGAATATATGGACAGTAGGTGGGGAAGGGGGTTAGTAATTAGATTTGGCAGCAGGATAGGCATGGTGTGTGAGTTGCTGCTGTAGCAGATGGGAAGCCATGATTAATAATTTTTCAGTGTATGGATGGATTGGGTCTGAGCGACGCCACTGATCCATACCATTCATTGGGGGTAAACAGGGGGTGATGTTTTCTAAATTGAAGTTGTTTGGGGGATGGACAGACGGGGCTGATGCTTCCTGCATTCGTGGGTGGGTTAGAGGAGTCTGAGGTGGGAGGGGTGCCTCTAGAACTTTGCTTAGATGAGCTACTGAAGGGAGAGGAGGAAAGTGCTGACATGATTGAATTGATGGAGGAGGAGGAGGGCCCTGAGCTGGCCAGTCATCTTTAGAACGATTTCCTGGGCCAGTGTTTTTAGACCAGTCACGAGGATCTGGGTTATGTTCGAAAGTTCTGGGGTAATAATTCCGCGTTGGGAAAGTCCTTGAACTAACTCTCTGGTGTCGTCCTGAGAGTCGTTCATCAGAAGAGGGACGTGCCTGCCATAATGCTTTGATGTTTTCTGCTATACGGGCAGTTCCTTTGGTATTGGGGTGTGTAAGACTATTGTAGAGATTTGCGTTTGAGGCAAAAGTGTTGTAGTGATTAAGGAAGGTTACATGTGATCTATTGCAGGCCATTTCCAAGTTTTTGTTTGATGGTAGGATGCTGTTGTTAAAATGGTGATTTCCTCTGGCAGGCAGGATGGAGCTAAAAGCCACCAGTGCCCGAGGAAATCTGGCCTGACACATTTCGATGACCTCAGCCCATGTGTCTAGAGGTACAGGACCAGCGGGACAGGTTTACACCAACATGAATTATAACACGTTTTAGATTTAAGTTTGCTGGAATTGATTTCAGCCAGATTATAAGATCTTCCACACTCATTCCAGGGATACATATTTTAAAAAAGTTTTCATAGCGGGGGGCTAATCTTTTTGGATTAATAAAACGAATGACAGAGTCTCCAATGAGGAGCATGGTAGATTTATCAGGAATAGACATAACAGAAAGAGTTTCGAGTGGGGAAGGTTTTGCATCAGAGTACTTATTTTGTGGGTTAATGGTCGTTTCTTTAATGGGATTGTTAGGGTTAGTTGTTACTTGATTTTCATGGACAGAGAGAACAGTGAAGGGGTTAGATGTGGGAACTGAGTAGTGGATATTAGTGGCGGTCAATTCCGATGTAGGAGGTGGGGAGAGAGTCCCAAGATCTTTGTTTACTTTTCTCTCTAGTGGAAGTGCGTGTTTCGCTGCTGACTGTGATGCGGTCAGGCTTTCCGGTTTTTCATAGTCCTCAGACCATGACTGTGATTGAGAGTCTATAACGGAAATATCGTTTCCAGTAGATGATCGATTAAAGTCATTTGATTCTGTTTGCGTGTAACTATCGGCAGTTGGTGGATTTTTGGAGAGGAAAGGGGAAGTCTGTGAGGATACTGAAGCAGATTCAGTTGAAGCATGTCTAGTTTTTTTCATTTCGGAGTGGATAGTCCCTAGACGAGTTTTTAGTGAGTGATTTTCTTTTACCAGTACTGCATTTGTCTTTTCTAGGTTAGTTATGTGTGTTTTTAAGTCTTCTAGGTTAGAGCTGAATACATTGAATTTGTCATTTATGTTAGTACGAAGTTCATTTTTAATAGAAACTTTGATGTCTTCAACCAAGGATGATATGTTAGTTTGCAGAGAGGTTTGGGAATTGATCAAGGTATCGAACTGCTGTTCTAGACAAAACACCTTTTGCTTCAGTTCGGACAGTGGACTATTTGTATATTGGCTGCGGGTTGTGCGACGTCCAGGTCGTCTGCATTGCAGTCGCGTTCTTTTTCCCACTGGCGTGTCTGCCTTCTGGACAGTCTTTGTCAGAGATTCATCTCCAGAATTGCCAGAGTCCTTCTGAAGAGAAGAGAGAGGGCTAATCGTAAGCTCCTGCCCCCCCTTCTCCGTAACATGTCTTTCCGCACCGTGTCATCGTCTTTCCATACCGTGCCCTCATCTTTCCGCATCGTGCCCTCGTCTTTCCGCATCGTGCCCTCGTCCTCACGTACCGTGTTATCGTCCTCACGTACCGTGTCATCGTCCTCATGTACCGTGTTATCGTCCTCACGTACCGTGTCATCGTCCTCGCGTACCGTGTCATCGTCCTCACGTACCGTGTCATCGTCCTCACGTACCGTGTTATCGTCCTCGCGTACCGTGTCATTGTCCTCGCGTGCCGGGTCATCGTCCTCGCGTACCGTGTCATCGTCCTCACGTACCGTGTTGTCCACACGTGCCATGTTATCGTCCTCACGTACCGTGTTATCGTCCTCGCGTACCGTGTCATTGTCCTCACGTACCGTGTCATCGTCCTCACGTATCGCGTCATCGTCCTCACGTACCGTGTCATCGTCTTTCCGCACCGTGCCCTCGTCTTTCCGCACCGTGCCCTCGTCTTTCCGCACCGTGCCCTCGTCTTTCCGCACCGTGCCCTCGTCTTTCCGCACCGTGCCCTCGTCTTTCCGCACCGTGCCCTCGTCTTTCCGCACCGTGCCCTCGTCTTTCCGCACCGTGCCCTCGTCCTCACGTACCGTGCTTTCGTCCTCACGTACCGTGCTTTCGTCCTCCTCCTCCCGTGTCGTGCCCTCGTTCTTCCGCACTGCGTCCTCCCAACATGGAGATGCTGGGCCTTGGTCATTACAGACAGGTCCATCAGGGGTGGTACCAGTGCAGGCCGCTCGGTTAAGGAATAAATAAATGTCAGAGGAGTTTGGATGAGTGATCTGGATAATTGTTTCACATTGTTATTGATCATGAAAGTTGAAATAAATTTTGATATTATTTCACACTCTTCCGAGTCCCAGGCAGGGCAGTCTAAACCCTGACATAATAATGTTCCTTCTGACTTGGAAAAGTACAGTGTCACTGTCACAGACTTGACTGCTTGATATAAAATGCGAATCACTGTCTTCACCAGGGAGGGTGGCGGTGGTATTGCAATCAGTTTTGATGATGTTTCAAGTATTGAATCATTAGAATCATAGTCAAAAATAAAAGTGGACAGGTCAAAGTCTTGAATTGCGGAATAGCGGTAAATCAAACAATTTCTCCATATGGCAAGCTCGTATTTACTGCATGAAAAACGTTTTTGGATGATATCTAGAGTTGGTTGCAGTTTTTTGTTTTTAAAAGTAGAGGTGTCTTCATCCATAGCCATACAACCCAACATACAAACATCACAACACTCACATGATGCCACCGGCCAGAGGTTTTTTGTGTTTTTTTTTTTCGCAGTTTACATGATGAAGTTTTTCTGCAGTTTAAATGATGAAGTCCCAGACAGCTTTCTGTTCCATAAAGATGCAGGGAATTGATGAAATCAAGGAAAGATGTCCACCGCACACACTGGGTTGAAATGCTGTTCAATCCAGTGAAACAGTTAGGTTTGTTGCTGTTTTTTTTTTTTTTCTAAGTCCCAAAATTTGATTCGATGACAATTCAGTTGGGTTTGGGAGAGCGCAGAAAAAACGCGTCCGCTCGCCACGAAATCAGCTCATCATCATCATCATCATCTCGAGAGAGAGAGAGAGAGAGAGAGAGAGAGAGAGAGAGAGAGAGAGAGAGAGAGAGAGAGAGAGAGAGAGAGAGAGAGAAGAGGAGAGAGAGAGAGAGAGAGAGAGAGAGAGAAGAGAGAGAGAGAGAGGAGAGAGAGAGAGAGAGAGAGAGATCAGATAGATTTGATTTGATTTGATTTATTCTTTTATATCGAGGTTAATGGAATAAGCACTCTTGTGCTTTTTTACATCCAGTACCCGTGTGTATGCAGTTTTGTAAATATCATCTGTTCCCACCGGCACACGATGGTCTACTCTTAAGAAAAGCGGAACAGGATTTAACGTGTGCACAATGTGTTCTGCGTGCGTTTGTACACGGGGCCTCGGTTTAAAGTCTCATCCGAGAGAGAGAGAGAGAGAGAGAGAGAGAGAGAGAGAGAGAGAGAGAGAGAGAGAGAGAGAGAGAGAGAGAGAGAGAGAGAGAGAGAGAGAGAGAGAGAGAGAGAGAGAGAGAGAGAGAGAGAGAAGATGGGGGGAGGGAAGGGAGAGAATCAGACAGACAGAGAATGAATGAATAAATGAATGAATGAATGAATGAATGAATGAATGAATGAATGAATGAATTAATTAATGAAGGAGGGAAGGACGGAAGGAAGGAAGAAAGGATTAATATTTATTTATCAAGGGTTACAGAATAAGTATTTGCATACCACTTTTTGTCTGGTCCTTGCCCTGATTATTAGACACAGAGAAAGACACAGAGAGAGAAAGGTACAGATATGCAGAAAGAACGAAACAGACAGACAAACAATACAGAGACAGATAAAAAAGAGACAGAGACCGACAGACAGGGAAATAAGGAAAGACAGAGACAAAGAGGAAACAGGCCCTTTTGACAGACAGAGAAAGACAAGGCACAGGGAGAAAAAAGAAAACATTTTCGCTATCACTTCGAACACTGAGTCATTTTAGTGACTGAATGAAATAGATCAAAAACAACACACCCACGTCTTGGTTAGGGAGAGAAGGAAGATAAAAACACACACACAAAAAAAGGACGAATGACAGATTTACAGATCGACCATAAACACTCGCGAAAGGCCACCTCATCAAATTGCCTGGCAGGAGAAAATGTCAGAGAGGGGTGGGATCGTTGATTCAACACCTTGTCAGTGATAAGAAGCAACATAAAAAAAATTGTCCCGTTATTTATGAAGTCAGAAATAAAAGTGAGAACTTCTTTTCTAAGTAGTCGTCATCCAAAAACTTTTTCCTTTGTATCATAATAATCTGATACCCGAAGTTGAAATGCGGCTACCTTCGTTGAGGAGAAAAGAATCGCGTACGTAAAATCGTACCAGTGGTGATTCTTGGAGTTCAAGCAGAGGACAAAAAGTATAGAATACTATAATCTCTGTCTGTGTCTGTATGTCTGTCTGTCTGTTTTCTCTCTCTCTCTTCTCTCTCTCTCTCTCTCTCTCTCTCTCTCTCTCTCTCTCTCTCTCTCTCTCTCTCTCTCTCTCTCTCTCTCTCTCTCTCTCTCTCTCTCTCTCTCTCTCTCTCTGTCTGCGTGGTGTGTGTGTGTGTGTGTGTGTGTGTGTGTGTGTGTGTGCGTGCGTGCGTGCGTGTGTGTGTGTGTGTGTGTGTGTGTGTGTGTGTGTGTGTGTGTGTGTGTGTGTGTGTGTGTGTGTGTTTCTCGCTCACTTTGTGTGTCTGTCTGCCTGTCTGTCTCAGTCTCCATTTATCTGTCTGTATATTGTGTATCTGTCAGTCTGTCTGTATGTCTGTTTGTCTGTTGTGTATCTGTCCGTCTGTCTGTCTGTCTGTCTCTGCTTCTGTCTGTCTGTCTTTCTCTGTCTCTGTCTCTGTCTGTCTGTCTGTCTGTCTGTCTGTCTGTCTGTCTGTCTGTCTGTCTGTCTCTCTCTCTCTCTCTCTCTCTCTCTCTCTCTCTCTCCTCTCTCTCTCTCTCTCTCTCTCTCTCTCTCTCTCTCTCTCTCTCTCTCCCTCTCTCTCTCTCTCTCTCTCTCTCTCTCTCTTCTCTCTCTCTCTCTCTCTCTCTCTCTCTCTCTCTCTCTCTCTCTCCTCTCTCTCTCTCTCTCTCTCTCTCTCTCTCTCTCTCTCTCTCTCTCTCTCTCTTTGTATTTGCAAATGCACCAAATAATTACTGAATTATTTAGTCATTAATTTGATAGCTCATGTATCTATCTACGTACTCTTTACACTGATTGTGATTCAATTATTGACTTCTTTCACCTCTTTGATGGCTTGGTGTGGGGAAAAACAAACACCTACAGCTTTTCTAGTTAAACCTCAATAAGAATATTCTTGTTCGAAGTCTATGTCTGTCTGTCTGCCTATTTCTGTCGTTTGCCTCTGTTTTTTTCCGCATGTAGTTGCACAGTTTTATTTTGAGATTTCAAATTCTATGAGGTGACAGCCCCTATATTATTGCTTCTGTGGTCGGAGGGGCAATAAACATCAAGATTGGCTTGGATTGTTTGACTCTCTGTCTGTCTCTTTCTTTTCTTATCCTTTTGAAATTGCGTCCACTTTGCAAACGTTGTGCTGTTTATCATGACTAAGGAAGTCTTCTTATTTTTTGTCGTCGTACTCTCAGACCCGCCTAAAAACTGCCATCCTGCAGACCTCTGCAGAGGTCTTGGGCTTTTCCACCAAGAAGAACAAGGACTGGTTCGACGAAAATGACCAAGAAATACAAGATCTGCTGGCGAAGAAGAGAAGTGCCCACCAGGCTCACCTTGCACAACCATCTTGTCCAGCAAAGAAAGCTGCCTTTCGTCTTACATGCAGCAACCTCCAGCGCCAGCTTAGAGTTATCCAAAACGAGTGGTGGACTAACCTCGCCCAGAAAACTCAGCTCTGCGCTGACACAGGTGACTACAGAGGCTTCTACGAAGCTTTGAAGGCAGTCTATGGACCCTCTCACCAAGTGTTGAGTCCTTTGCGCAGCACTGACGGCCAGGCACTCCTCACAGACAAGATGTCCATATTGAACCGCTGGGCTGAACACTTTCAAACCCTCTTCAGCGCTGATCGCACTGTTGATGACACAGTGATCCACCAGATCCCACAGCAACCAGTGAAAGAAGAACTGGACGAAGCCCCAACCCTGGAAGAGGTAACTAAAGCCATAGAACAACTGAAGAGTGGGAAGGCTGCAGGCGTCGACGGTATTCCACCAGAATTATGGAAAAAACGGGGGGCAAACACTGCACTGCAAGCTCCATGAATTTTTTGTTTGCTGCTGGGAGCAGGGAAAGTTGCCACAAAACCTTCGTGATGCAATCATAATCACCCTTTACAAAAACAAAGGGGAAAAATCAGATTGCTCCAACTACAGGGGGATAACTCTTCTCTCCATCGCTGGCAAAATCCTTGCAAGAGTTCTCCTCAACAGACTAGTACCTGCTGTTGCAGAACACCACCTCCCTGAGAGCCAGTGCGGCTTCAGAGCTAACAGGGGTACCACTGACATGGTCTTCGTGCTCAGACAACTTCAAGAAAAGTGCCGCGAACAGAACAAGGGACTGTACATCACCTTCGTTGATTTAACCAAGGCATTTGACACTGTGAGCAGGAAGGGCCTGTGGCAGATCATGGAGCGTCTTGGCTGTCCCCCAAAGTTTCTCAACATGGTGATCCAGCTACATGAAGACCAGCGTGGCCAGGTCAGAAACAGCAACGACCTATCAGAGCCTTTCCCAATCACAAACGGGGTGAAGCAGGGCTGCGTTCTTGCACCAACCCTCTTCACTATCTTCTTCAGCATGATGCTTCAGCGGGCCACAGAAGATCTTGATGACGAAGACGGAGTTTTCATACGCTACCGCACAGATGGCAGCCTATTCAACCTGCGGCGTCTTCAGGCCCACACCAAAACCCTGGAGCAACAAATTCGAGAGCTACTTTTTGCTGATGATGCTGCCCTTGTAGCCCACACAGAAACCGCCCTGCAGCATGTAACATCCTGTTTTGCAGAGGCAGCCCAGCTCTTCGGACTCGAAGTCAGTCTGAAGAAGACAGAGGTTCTCTACCAGCCCGCACCTCAGGTAGCGTACCACCCACCTCACATTACAATTGGTGAGACAGAACTGAAGACAGTCCAGCAGTTTACCTACCTGGGATGCACAATCTCCTCTGACGCAAAGATTGATAAAGATGTAGACAACAGACTGGCAAAGGCAAACGGTGCTTTTGGCAGACTCTACCACCGTGTCTGGAAAAACAAACACCTGAAGAAAGACACCAAGATCAGTGTCTACAGAGCCGTGGTACTGACCACCCTCCTGTACGGCTCTGAGTCATGGGTCACATACAGACACCACCTGCGAATTCTGGAACGCTTCCACCAACGCTGTCTCCGCTCCATCCTCGACATCCACTGGAGCGACTTCACCACGAATGCTGAGGTGCTGGAGCAAGCAGGGATCACCAGCATTGAGGCCATGTTGCTGAAAACGCAGCTACGCTGGGCAGGGCATGTCTCTAGAATGGAGGACCATCGCCTACCGAAGATGGTTCTCTACGGTGAACTTTCCACCGGACACCGCTACAGAGGCGCACCAAAGAAGAGATTTAAAGACTCTCTGAAGAAATCTCTGTCAGCCTGTCTCATAGACCATAACCAGTGGTCAGTCCTTGCTGCTGACCGGCAGGCCTGGCGACACACTGTGCATCAGTCGGTCTCCTCCTTTGAGGACAATCGCAGAGCGGCCCTTGAGGAGAGGCGAATGAGGAGGAAGAACCGCGTCCGCTCTACATCAACCCCAGAATCGACTTTCCCCTGCAGCCGCTGCGGCCGGGTTTGTTTGTCACGCATTGGACTGAACAGCCACCAGCGAGCCTGCACCAGACGTGGACAGTGCCCTTAATCTTCGTTCGCGAAGCCAAGCCATGATGATGATGACTCTCAGACAGCAAACTATTATTCAATTCGATTCAAACATTATATCATTTCAAAAACTGAGAAATTCATGTGGGTTACAATCCGTACATAAAACGTAATAGGAAAGACATTTATCATAGAAGAATGACACAGAACAGTATGCAACCATTACCTCGAAAACAGTACAAGACAATACACATATACACCAATACCAATACCTGCACTTTATCAATAAGTAATTCACATGGTCACGAACCAAATATAAATAAAAAGGATAAAGAGAAATACAAATCACAAAAGTAATAAAAATTCAATCTTTAAGAGTACTTTTTGTCTGTTATTTGAGCAAAATGGGTTGCGCTGCCGTTAAGCGCCTGACAAGGCAGGCCCAGCGCGCGCGCATCTCACTTTGGCGTAGGAAAGAAATCTGAATTGCTATCTTTTAAGGATTTTTTTCTTCTTCTTCTGGAAAACAAAAGGCAGAATAGACCGAGAAGGCAGATAAAAGACAAGAAGAAATGGAGCAAAGCAGAAAGAATGAAGAGGATAAAAAGGAAGGAAATGCTAGCACAGAATTTCCAGAAGTTAGGGATTCTATTTCTACTGACAGCAGGGGGACGGTATAGCCTAGTGGTCAGAACATTGCGCTCGCAATTTAACGACCCGGGTTCGATTCCCGTTCGAGCAGATTTTTTTTTCCTGGAGTTAACATCAGTGCTGACTCCACTCTCCCCCAAAGTCCTTCGGATGAGACTATAAACCGAAGCACCAAGTGTGAACGCACGCAGAACATATTGTGCACACGTTAAACCCTGTTCCACTTTTCGAAAGAGTAGGCCATCGTGTGCCGGTGGGAACAGATGACATTTACAATACTGCATACACACGGGGACTGGATGTAAAAAAGCACAAGAGTACTTATATTCCATTATTCTCGATATAAAAGAATATTTTTTTAAAATGATCAAAATAAAGCCCCCCCCCCTTTCGTCCCAAGCATCCCAACATCGGCAGGGGGGGTGGGGGGTGGGGACTAAGGAAATGAATTTTTTTTCCAAACTGACACATTTGATTCAGCGATTCGGCAGCCCAGTCATATTCCAAAACACTGAATGTCAGCCAGTTTGCAGCAATTTAAAGAAAAAAAGGAGAAGAAGAACAAAAAAGAAAAATACAAATCTGCTAGCTGGTGCATTTTTAGCAAAGGAGAAAGTTGAACAGGCCTGTGCACTTCGATGCTAGTCCGGATATCTCTTTGTCGCTGTCTCGATCTCAGTCTCGGTCTTTCTCTGTCTGTCTGTAGGTCTGCCTGCCTGCCTGTCTGTCTGTCTGTATCTGTATCTGTATCTGTATCTGTCTCTGTCTCTGTTTCTGTCTATGTCTGTGTCTGTCTGTCTGTCCGTATCTGTATCTGTCCCTGTATCTGTCCCTGTCTCTGTCTGCCTGTCTGTCTGTCTCTGTCTTATTTTATATTTCATACCACTTTTAAGTCACGGCAAATTTATCTGCGTGAAATTTGGACTGCTCTCCCTGACGAGAGCGCATCGCCAAAAGAGCAGCGCCATCCAGTATTTTTTTTTCTTTTTCTGTATACAAATGTATTTTGTTTCCCTATCAGAGAGGTTTTTTCTGCAGAATTTTGCCAGGGACAAGCATCTTGCTGTGGATACTTTTACGTGCACTAGGTAGTTTTATGTAACACACGGAATCTCACCATGGTCTAATGGATGTGGGAAAAGTTTGGGGCCAAACCACAGCGCACTTCCGACCCGGACTTTTCGCTTTCTAGACAGGCAAAAATTATCTCTAGACCACCAATCCACCTCTCTGTCTTTGTCTCTGTCTGTCTGTCTGTCTGTCTGTCTGTCTGTCTGTCTGTCTGTCTGTCTGTCTCTCTCTCTCTCTCTCTCTCTCTCTCTCTCTCTCTCTCTCTCTCTCTCTCTCTCTCTCTCTCTCTCTCTCTCGTCTGTCTGTCAAAAGGCCCAGTTGCCTCTGTGTCTCTGTCTTTACCTGTTTCCCTGTCAGTCTGGTGGTTAATCTATATGACTGCACGTGTCACTCATTTTGCTAAGTATAGGGGGGCGGGATAGCCTGGTGGGTAGAATGTTGCACTCGCGATTTGACGACCCAGGTTCGAGTCACTACCGAAACACACGTTCAATGGGATTTTTTTTCCACCTAGAGTTATCATCAGTGCCGATTCCACTCCTGATAAAAGTCCTTCAGATGAGAATATAAGCAAAGGTTCCATCTGCGAATGCATGGAGAACATCTTGTGCACACGTCAAAACCTTTTTGAAGAGTATAAATATGTTGTCTGTCGGTGGGAACGCAAAGCATGCTTGAAAAAAAACCAAACTTGGGCATTATTTATTATGTTAAAAAACGTGTTCCTTCATTGAGAAAGGTTGACAGCTTTTGTGCTGGCGTGAAGAAGACGCATGCACACGGGGACTAAATGTAAAAAATACTAGTGCTTATTTCACTTTCCTCGAAAGATAAAATTTAGATTTTAAAAAAGCCAGTTTCGTTCACACGCACTCGCTCTCTATCTCAATTTCTGGGTCTGGCATCTTCCTATGTCTTGTATGTCCTGTCTCTCAGCAGATGTCTCTTTATCTGTCTGTCTGTCTGCCTGCCTGCCTGCCTGTGTATCTTTCTTGTCTGTCTGTCTGTCTGTCTGCTTGTGTGTCTTTCTTGTCTGTCTGTCTGGATGTCTGTTTGTCTGTATGTCTCTTGTCTGTTGTGTTTTCAGGAACTTGAAAATCTGATGATTGCAGCGTATCTTTCCATTGACTGTCTTCTTTCTTTCTTGCGTAAGTCCTTTCTTCTCTCTTTGTCACAAAGATTTCCCATATCCGCTCTTTTCATGGCTTCGCCAACACTTTTCCTTTTTTCCTTATTATTTTACCTGCGTTTTTTTCCCCACGTAGCCAAACCCACCTACCATCACCATCACCGCCACAATCACAATCGTCATCACTATCACCATCACCTTCAACTGTCCTCGTTTTGCCGTGATGTCGTGTGAGGCAGCTTTACCACTATTTCTTATTCTTTCTGTTTTCTGTCTCTGTCTCTGTCTCTGCCTCTGTCCCTGTCTCTGCCTCTGTCTTTCTGTATGTCTCTCTGCCTTTCTGTCTGTCTGTCTCTTTTTCTCTTTCTCTCTCTTTCTCTCTCTATCTCTCTCACCCTTCTTCCTTCCAACCCCCTCCTCTCTCTCCCTTCTTCCATCTCTCTCCTGCTCTCTCTCTCTCTCTCTCTCTCTCTCTCTCTCTCTGTCTCTGTCTCTGTCTGTCTGTCTGTCTGTCTGTCTGTCTGTCTGTCTGTCTGTCTGTCTCTCTCTCTCTCTCTCTCTCTCTCTCTCTCTCTCTCTCTCTCTCTCTCTCTCTCCCTATCTCTCTCTCTCTCTCTCTCTCTCTCTCTCTCTCTCTCTCTCTCTCTCTCTCTCTCTCTCTCTCTCTCTCTCTCTCTCTCTCTCTCTCTCTCTCTCTCTCTCTCTCTCAGTGTTCAGTGTTCTCTCTCTCTCTCTCTTCTCTCTCTCTCTCTCTCTCTCTCTCTCTCTCTCTCTTCTCTCTCTCTCTCTCTCTCTCTCTCTCTCTCTCTCTCTCTCTCTTCTCTCCTTTTTTATCTGTCAAATCAGTCTGGTTTGTTTCGTACGTCTCTCCAATTTGAGTGGATTCTCTTTCTTCTTTTACGTGGAACGCTCAGACAGCAGCTATTGTTGTCTGTCACATGAAGGAAAATGCCTTGTGCTGTCGTTAAGCGCCTGACAAGTCAGACCCGGCACATCCCACCTCAGCATGGGATTTTTTTTTTCAGTCTTTCTGTTGGGATGGGGTGGTAAGTAGATTACTTCCCATGCGATCGGAGCCCTGTCGCAGCGTTGTGTTACTAAATCGGGACACACCTGCCAATTGTACGATGCACTGTCAGAGACTGTCTGGCTCTGTTTCCTTGGGTGGTGGTTGAAAGCCCTCCATTGCATACACTTCGCCTTTATGGTGAAAGGTAGAAATTATGCACACACACATACTGCATGCAAGCACACACACACTATACAGTGCCCTTGCATACACACACACACACACGCGCGCGCATGCACTCCACACGCATGCACACATGCACATTCATGCACACACGCATAGACACACAATCACACATTCACACACAGACTGCATGCATGTACGCACGTATGCAAACGAGACACACACATACACGCAAGCAGGCACGCGCACGCACACACACATATATACACGCACACACACCTACACTCACTCACACACACACACACCTACACTCACACATACACACGAGACTGGTTTAGATTAACCTACCAGCATAGAATTAAAAAAACAACAACAACTAAACAACCCAGTAACCATTTTGCATAATATCAACTAGGTTAAGACCTCTGTCATCACAGGGAATAAAGTAGGCTAGCTATCGACAGTGACACATGTATACATTATACATAATAATATGATATGAACAAACCCTGTGTAGACAATGTACCTGCCGTGTCATGTGTTAGAGGGAACAGTCTTATGTATCGGGTTTGACAATGAGAAGGGTGTGAGGTGATATAGATTACCCCCCATCCCCTGAAAAAACAACAACAATAAAACAACAACAACAACAACAAAAGTGTTATCCCTACTCTCAACACAAGGAAACTCATTCATGCAACCGTATACCACCATCGAGAAATCTAGACCAAGAATGGGGGGAAGGGGGGAGATGGGGGGATGGTGCAAAATAGGAGCGTGGGGGGGTATTCATGGATGGCGAGGGGGGGGGGAGGTTTGGGAGTTTCAAGTGATAAGAAAAAGCTTTTGTGTCAGGATGAGGTCTCTCTCTCTCTCTCTCTCTCTCTCTCTCTCTCTCTCTCTCCTCTCTCTCTCTCTCTCTCTCTCTCTCTCTCTCTCTCTCTCTCCTTCCTCATTGTCACTATCTTTTATTTTCTTTC
>CM060325.1:61518022-61533022 GCA_030674155.1 Stramonita haemastoma | reverse complement strand
ATGCGTGCGTGAGTGTGAGTGTATGTGTGTGTGTGAGTATGTGCGCGCGCGTATGCGTGTGTGATTACGCTTTGACAGTCTATATTACAAAGTATTAAAGAGAACCGAGGGGAAAAAACAAAAAAAACCTAGCTGCAAGTAGGCCTATGGTTTTGGACTATAAGGGAACAAAAACAGCAACAAAAAGCCCACTAACCCTTCAAGCTAAAAAAAATGAAAGTAAACAAGAACTTAACTATTAACTAACAATAGGAACTATAACATGCAGACAAATTTTGGATTTTGGATACATTTACACACACTGATGTATATAATGTGCGCAAAGTTGGGGTGAGGTGGGGGTGGGGGTGGGGGTGGGGGAGACTAGAGCTATTGAAGAGGTATACAGAAGAGGTCAAAGAATTTCCATTAAAACAAAACGATCAATCACAGGAAGATACCAACTGAGCTGTGTAACAGACATTCAGAGATTCTGCAAAGAAGTATATCATTGTTGAGGATGCTTTTAAGCGTTTCAGATGATTCTAAAAAGAACGGATCTTTCAATGTAATAGAAATAAATTCTTTAATTTGAGGACAACAACTAAGCAGATGTTTAACACTAATTTGTTTTCCACACATACATAGTATGTTCTTACAATATTTTGTGCGAAGGGCATTTAGACGAAATCTATAGACTAAACTTGAGATTTGTCTGGAAACAGACATAGATGAATTTGCATAGAGGGGTTTGGTGTAATTTGCATTGAGGCAATTTTGAGAGTAATAACTATTCGAATTTTTCAGTCTTTTAATTGCCTTATCGTAGGATATATGTTTTAAAAGTTCATAACTCTCTCGAAGGTCTAAAGGTATATTAGCTAAAAGTGATCCTTCAACATTGCATGCTCCTCTTCGCGCAGCTCTATCGACCCATTCATTAGCAAAAATACCACAATGAGAAGGCACCCAACAAAACGTAACTCTAATGCCTTTCAGGGACAGTAGATGAAGAACATGTCTGACTTCAGTAATCATTTTTAGTCGAGTACTTTGATTTAGGGAATTTAAGGCATACAACACAGATTTAGAATCAACACATAGTACAATTTTTAAATAATTCTGAGGTAATGAAACAAGATAATTCAGGGCCTTTAAAATGGCAAAGAGCTCTGCAGTAAAGATAGAAACCCTACTAGTAATATGGTATTTTTCCTCAACGTGAAGGGCTGGTATAACAAAAGCTGCTCCTACATGTCCGTTATCAAGTTTTGATCCGTCTGTGTATACTCTTAAGTGGTCTGAATAGTGATTATCAATGTGCGAATTCACTACGCTGGCAAGGATGTTAGGAGAATCGCTTTGTGATTTGTATGGCATATGTCAAATATTGGCTTTTTCATTTCCCATTCAGGGGTATCTGAAAAAGAAGGTGTAACAGCAAGACTGTTTTCACTAATTTTAGAATCTTTAAACATAGCCGAAGCAAAAGTCTTTATTGATGTCAGTGATACAATTGACCTAGCTCGCTTGGCAAAGTCTATGTCTGATCTTAAACTAACTTCTTTTCGTGAAAAATTTTCGTATGAATAACATCTCAAAACATACTTTTCAGCACAAAGTTCCCTGTAATCATTAAGAGGTAGCACTCCTGCTTCCTTGTAAGAGCCTTAAGTACAGGCATGAAAAGGAACTCCCAGAGATAACTTAAGTGCTTTACTGTTTATGCTTTGCAGTTTATTTAGCAAGTATTGTGGAGCGCTAAAAACACCTCTTGTCCATAGGTTAGTCTTGAGCGCACTAAAGAGGTAGCTAAAGATATAAGAGTTCTTGTGTCTTGCCCCAGTGTTGTTTACATACAATTTTTAGAAAATTTAAACTCTTTCTTGCTTTATCTAGTATATAGTTGATATGATTGTACCAGGACAATTTAGTGGTTAGAAAAATGCCCAGAAATTTAACGTGTTGGGTGTACTGTATTTTAATGTCATCGATAGTAAATAGAGGGAGATTCTCAGGGTCATAACCTGAATTGAAAAGCATCATGTTTGTTTTTTCAAGCGACAAACTAAGCCCATTTTCTGTCATAAATGAGCTGATTTTATTCAGTTCACACTGGTAAAGTTTCTTGATATAGTTAAGAGTTCGGAGTGGAGTTTTTTTTTTAATGTTACCTTCATCCATAAGCAAATGTCATCAGCATACTGAACTAAAACTGTTTTATTTGACAATTGTTTTGGTAAATCAGCAATTAAAATATTAAATAAAATAGGAGCAATTACTGATCCTTGGGGTAAACCCATTTCCAGAGATCTTGCGTTTGAATATGTCCCTCCTATTCTTGTCTGAATAGATCTATCTGCCAGAAAATGAATGATGAAATTAAACATACAACCCGAAATTCCAACAGTTTGTAACTTGATTAAAAGTTGATTATGCCATACTTGCTCATATGCTTTTTGTATGTCAAAAAATGTTGCAAGAATGCTTTTACGTCTGGCAAACTGTTGTTTGATTTGCATTGTGAGTTTTACTAAATGCTCAATAGCTGATCGACCTTTCCTGAATCCAGTTTGATTCACAGGTATGATTTTATATTTTTCACAAAAATGAATAAGACGTCTTAAAATAATCCTTAATCATATATATATATATATATATATATATATATATATATATATATATATATGTGTGTGTGTGTGTGTGTGTGTGTGTGTGTGTGTGTGTGTGTGTGTGTGTGTGTGTGTGTGTGTGTGTGTGTGTGTCCAATGACCTATGTTGTCGTAGGGGAGCGAGGTATCAGAGACCTCAGCTTCCCTAGGGATCAGCATATTGAAGGCGGCGCTCATTTCCTCTACCTCGCTGTTTTACCTTCCCTGACCTTACAGAGGGCAGATACCCATTTACAGCAGGTTGAACTGGGTGACTGTACTGAGGCAAACGAGCAGGCAGCAAGCTAGTGATTAATTGATTCATTAATTGATTAGGTACTTGATTAATTAGCTGATCAAGTACGTAAGTAAGTAAGAAGGGAAGGAAAGAAGGAAGGAAGTATGTTAAAGAGCATTTGTGCGTGTGTGTTTGTGTACATGCATGGATGCATGCACGCGCGCTCGCGCGTTCGTGTATGTATATGTGTATGTATGTGTATATGTGTGTGTGCGCGTGCGTGTGCATGTGTGTGTATTCATTTTCCATTTATTGTATTCTTTTATTACGAGAAAAATGAAAATAAACACTCATGTGCTTTTTTTTTTACATCCAGTCCCCCATGTGTATGCAGTTATGTCAATTTTGTCATGCATTTCCACCGGCACACATGGCCTACTCTTCAGAAAAGCAGATCGGGTTCTAACGTATGCGTAAGATGTTCTGCGTGCGTTCAGACACAGGACCTGGGTTTATTATGTCATCCGAAGGACTTGCGTTCGGTCATGCGTGTTTGATAGCATAGTGCTTAAAGCGTTACTTTGGCAAAAGGGGAAAAATAGGCAGAATTGCATAACACATAAACACAACATTAAGCTTACTGGAAGAAACCTCGCCTTGCCAAGATGTAGTTATACTGGCCTGTGATGGTTTGAGACCCGCAGCCACCTAACTGTAACTGGCCTAACACGCCGTCCAGCTAGAGCCAAAGCCCTGAAAGAGTTGTGCAGAACAGGTACCTAGCTAGTTGTTTTCTGTGTATACTTCAACGAATGGGCTTGGTGTGCAAAGTGAGACAGGGGATCAACACGTTCATCGTGGCATCGATTTCTGTTATTATTCTCTTAAAGGAAGCTTGGGGACATGAAAACTACATTATTATTCCAACTTTGCCTTTATTGTTATCATTTTTTTAATCATGAAAGCCATTATAACAACAACAACAACAGCATAACACTACTTCTACTATACTACTACTACTACTACTACTACTACTACTACTACTACTACTACTACTACTCTGCTGCTGCTGCTGCTGCTGCTGCTGCTACTACTACTACTACTACTACTACTACTACTACTACTACTACTACTACTACTACTACTACTACTACTACTACTACTACTACTACTACTACTACTGATTGATCAGCCTAGTCTTTTTATCATTCATCTTCCGCGATCATCGCATTTGAAATAAAAATATGAATTCAAAATAAAAACCAATTTCACTGCTAAAATGTAACTTCTTTCCCGTCTACCTCGCGAAAGAAGACACACAAAAAAATGATGTAAGGGAAGTAACTACAAAATTTGACCCCCAAAACAGTCAAATATGAATTACTTCCCTGACAATCTTTTGCCGTCTTTTGACCTTAAACATTGGCATGCAAAACCTCCCTTCCTTCTTCAGAGTGAATGAGGCAAGCAAACACACAAACAATCTCGCAAACAAATTAGCAAACAAACAAAGAATGAAACAGACAAACATATCTCCAAAAACGCATGTAAACGGACACTACTATCTTGAATAAATTATCTTATCCTCGATATAAAAGAATTAAAAAAAATATTTAAAAAATAAAGAAGAGTTTAATTGCTTCATTTCAGAAAATAACATGCAAAGAAAAGTGAATATGTGGTGCATTGAGTTAATGAAAATATTGTTTCCATTCATGGTGCAGTCTTGTGTGCTAAGCGCGTGGACGGCAGACTGATCTCCCTTCTGTGTCAGGGTATCTACTCAAGGTGATCTGATGCAACTGTCCTGAGGACTGCAGTTCAAAGGGAGAAAGACACGGGCTCCAATGTTCTGCAGCATGGGACAATTCAAACGTTTGAGCTGTCTCAATCAACTAACTCTTCAGGAAGTAGATAATGAATATGATTCGCCAGATGTGCCTCTAATTTTGATGGATTCTGCTGTTTCATTTCATTTTATTCCAGCAAGACGAACTGTACTTTCCACACATATCTTTTGTATTTTTTGCATTTTGTCACTGCAGATTTCTCTGCATGAAATTCGGGCTGCTCTCCCCGGGAAGAGCGCGTCGCCACAACAAGAGCAGCGCCACCCAAATCAGATAATGATATACTTATTCTTCGTTGAAAAAAAGCAACTCTGTTGTGATTATGCTGCAGTAAAGAGACTGGCAGCATTGACTTATTTAAACAGACTCTGATGCTGTTTACCTCTACACGCTCTGTTTCATTTTCTGCACATTGTGGAGCTCTGATCTTCAAGGGGAGACCCCTGCTTTACTCTGCCCTAAGGACAATACAGTGGTGACAAACTTGACATTTCTCCTGGTAAACTGCATGATGAAGCTACACGATGTTGCATGATGCAAACGCTAAATATTGAACATGTGCATGGTACATGCTCATTGATATTTGCTTCATTTTGCGTTTTTGCAGTGATTTTGTTATCAAACTTGTAAAAAGGATGCCAAACCGTACCAAGAATATGTCACACACAGCATTATATTATATCTTAAAAACTGCAAAAATTTAAATCCAATTACATCATCTTATCTATAAAAGAAAGTGGGTTCAATACGTTTCGATTGTCCTTTATTGACCAAAAAAAAGTTGGCTACTCTCTAATTCAATAATCACTAAATCATCACTAGTGCAATCTATTCTTCCAGTGGGAACAGACGACAAAACAATTTTCAAAACCTCATGCCCATGGGGGACTGGATCTAAAAAGAACCCCACATGTGTGCTCATCACGCTACTATCAAAACAAACTACTAAATCAATAAATGAATATATAAATGAGTAGATACATAAATAGGTAAACAAACGAAAAACAAAAGAAACAAATGAATAAATTTTAAAAATACATAAATTTTAATAATTATTACTCCCATAGTTCTGTGCTAGGGGAGCTGGCAAGGTTGTCATCACCAGCCTCAAAACATCTGCCTGGTTTCCCCCATTCAAAAATGGGGAAGGGGGGGATTTGTGTTCAAGTGGGGGGTGGGAGTGGGAGGGAGAGGCGGGTATGGTTATCCAAGCATGGTTGAAAAGTTCAGTCCCCTTACTGGCTGATGGCTGACAGATGGGTGGTCGCCCCTGGTCTGGGCTGTCCCAGACAAAAGCGGCAGACAAAGACTGACAGGCTTAGTCACCCAGCAGCCAGGAACAGAAAAGGCCACACACCCCTTAGAGAATAGCGTCAGTGGACAAAAATTCAAGGAGTTTTATTCTTTGTAAAGGGAAAGGGAAAGATGCTCCCATCACCTACCCAGCCCTTTGGGAGCCAAGCGTCAGAGACCTCAACTTTTCCGGGGGCCAGCATATTGAGGGCGGTGTCCATCTCCTCTTCCTCGCTGCTACTTCCTGGACCCTAGATAGCTAGTGGTCAGAACACAGCACTCGCAATTTGACGACCCGGGCTCGATTCCCGTTCGAGGGATTTTTTCCCCTGGAGTTAACATCAGTGCTGACTCCACTCCCCCTAAAAGTCCTCAAGGTGAGACGATAAACCGAGACCCCGTGCGTGAACGCACGCAGAACATCTTGAGCACACGTTAAATCCTGATCCACTATTCGTAAGAGCAGGCCATTGTGTGCCGTGGGAACGGATAATACGATTTACAAAAGCTGTATACACACAGGGATTGGATGCAAAAAAGCACATGAGTGCAATTCCATTATCCTCGATATAAAAGAAAAGAAAAGAATAGAATAAGTACTCATTTACAGCTGGATGAATTGGGGGACTGTACTGAAGCCAAGATGTGCATATAGTGACCCATCCAGTTTGTAACCACGCTGAATGCTGCTAAACCTTAGCTTGGGGAAATCGAGTGATCTGACCACTGAGCTATCTCGTTCCTTGTATTCTTGGGTCTTTTAGAAGAGAGAAAGTTTGGTTTATGTTTGCGTTTGTTGTTGTTGCTGTTGGTATTGTGGAGCTGTTCATGATGATGTTGCACGTTCCCCAGCTTAACTTTCTGGGAGAGTGACCCAGAATACGCACTCTGACTAATTTATCTTACCTAAGAATTATTGGGGAACGGGATAGCTCAGAGGTTAGAGCACTCGCTTCCCCCAGCCAAAGTTAAGCAGCATTGAGCGTGGTTGCCAATTGGATGGGTGACTGTTTGTGCGCCTTGGCTACAGTATAGTCCCCCACTTCAGCCGGCTTTCAATAGGTACCTGCCCTCTTCAGGATCAGGGAAGGTAAAGCAGCGAGGGAGAGGAGATGGGCGCCGCTTTATGCTGGCCCCCGGAGAAGTTGAGGTCTCTGACATCTCGTTCTCCTAACGACCGCAAATATTATGGGAACATTTTTACCTTTTACCTGTAGCCGCTGTCTGAGAAGAAGAAAAATGTGTGTGTGTGTGTGTGTGTGTGTGTGTGTGTGTGTGTGTGTGTGTGTGTGTGTGTGTGTGTGTGTGTGTGTGTGTGTGTGTGTGTAAGCCTGCGCGCGTATGTGTGTGTGTGCATTTGTGTATGAGTAAGGACACGCACGTGGATGTGTATATCTATGTGTGTATGTGTGTGCGTGTGCATTTGTGCATGAGTCAGCACACGCGCATGCATGTTTGTGTTTGTGTATATATGTATGTAATGTATGTATGTATGTATGTATGTATGTATGTATGTATGTATGTATGTATGTATGTATGTATGTATGTATGTATGTATGTATGTATGTGTGTTGTATTATGTATGTATGTATGTATGTATGTATGTATGTATGTATGTATGTATGTATGTATGTATGTATGTATGTATGTATGTATGTATGTATGTATGTATGTATGTATGTATGTATGTATGTATGTATGTATGTATTCTTCTTCTTCTCATTGGTTTAATGTCCGTTCACTACAAGGTGATTTAGACAATGGTACATTCACGGTAGCCTAAGGATGCACTGAAAAGGGGATGTGGGGAAAAGGTGAAAGGATAAAGAATGTAATGAAAGATGATAAGTTTATACAATTTCATTTATAGTAACTGACCTACCGGTGACTGGCAAATACTTTCTGCAACTGATACTAGGACATGCGACTCGGAATCGTACAGGACACTTTGGATATTTCCATATTTTTTCTTAAATCTATCCCTTTGCTTTTATGTATGTATGTATGTATGTATGTATGTATGTATGTATGTATGTATGTATGTATGTATGTATGTATGTATGTATGTATGTATGTGTGTTTTTTGTGTGTGCATTAATTTGTGAATGTATCCTTGCTTTTCGATAGAGGTGTGTGTGTGTGTGTGTGTGTTGTGTGTGTGTGTGTGTGTGTGTGTGTGTGTGTGTGTGTGTGTGTGTGTGTGTGTGTGTGTGTGTGTGTGAGTTTGTGTGTGTGTGTGAATTTGTGTGTGTTTGTGTGTGTGTGTGTGTGTGTGTGTGTGTGTGTGTGTGAAAATCTTTGGTCGTCCAACAACAACAAAAAGGGTGGTATGCAGAACCTGTCAGGTGGTGATGATGATACTAAGACACGTAGGCGCCGCCACAAAGCGAAAAAAAAAACAAACAAAAAAACCAACTACGACGACAAGCATGACACGACCCTGAACAGGACTTTACGCGTGTGTAGCCAGAGTCCTGTGAGTCCTTATAGCAACCTTTCTTTAGTAAAGTACCATGTCGTGGGTACCCAAAGCGTGTCGTGATGGGACAGAGGAAAAAGAGAGAGACAAGGAGGGAGGGAGAGAGGGAGGGAGAGAGAGAGAGGGGGGGGGGGAGGAGGGAGAGGGAGGGAGGGGAGAGAGGATGGGGGAGAAGTGAGAGGGGTAGAGAAGCTTGGGACAGGGAGAGAAGACTGAAAAGAATGCTTGGGGGGACACATGTATACGCACACGTTGTCCATGTGCGTCTAGGCCTAGGATACTTTTGTTGTGTATGTATCGCGCGCGCGCGTGCGTGTATGTGTGTGTGGTAAGTGTTGGTGAGTGTGGTGTGAGTGTTTCACTCAAGTGGGGTGGACAAGACAAAGTTCAAGGAAGGCCGATGACCACTGAAGTTGAATCTCAAGGTTCTTCGTACTTGGTTTGATGCTGCTGCAGTAATTCAGTGCAAAGGTAAAGACCTGAGAAACATGTATGTCTGTTTACATAATCATACTATGATAGTGCCGTGTCTTGTGTGAGAGAAACGTATTTCAGTCAGCTATATAAGCATCGTCATTACAGTTTTTTCTTTGATTTTGTTTCGTCCCTCAGTTAGAGCTGCAAGTTGCACATATAGTGGGATTATTTTTTTTGCGTAGTATGTGACTGTTTTTGCCCACTATTAAAATGATGTAGCAGTATCCCAACTTTGGGGATGGTGTCTGAGCGCTAGGCTATACGAGAATGCATGCCTTTTTCAAAAGAAAAACAAAAACTTTTCTCGTCATCCGTTCTTACTGGCAGGAAGGACATACTCTTTTCAATAGCAGAACGGGATTTAACGTGTGCGAAAGGTGTCTTGTGTGCGTTCATACATGCACCGGATCTCGATTTTATAATGTAAGGTAAAAAAGGTAATGACAGTCTCAAGGAGAGGACTTGGTGGGGGGGAGTTGTGGCGGGAGGAGGGGAGGGGAGTGGAGTCAGTGCTGAAGTAAACTCCAGGATATGATTCCCCTTGATCAGGAAGTGTGTCAGTGATGGTTCGAACTGGTGGTGGTGGTGAGGGGAGGGTGGGGTGTTGGTGTGGAGGTGGGATGTTGAAACGCGTGTGACGCAGCTTTGTGACAACTTGATGAAAGGCCTTGATCCCCAAAATTAAAAAAATAAAAAGTAAAATAAGTATAAACATTGCGTTCCAATGTCTGAGATGTTATACCCATACTGTAGTATTAGTTCGTACAGCTACACAATTGTACACAAATATACGGCAGACCTCACACTTCACAATTTTTGCTATCGTAGTTATAATTGTATCGTCGTTATTTAAAAAAATGTCCTTGAGGTCGGAATGCGGCTACTGTAAAATGTAATTGTAGGTAAAAAGGTCACATTATGCTATGCCAAATTAATCTCACCATTTGGTACACCTCGTAGCTCTAGCCAAGAGACGGAAAATAAAAACAAAGCTAACGAGGCGCAATATTTGTATTACTTATATTACGCCCTGTCCCGTTACAACTACTACTAATAGTCTACTACTACCACCACCACCGCCACCACCACCACCACCACCACTACTACTACTACTACTACTACTACTACTACTACTACTACTACTACTACTACTACTACTATTACTACTACTAATTCTACTACTACTACTACTACTACTACTACTACTACTACTACTACTACTACTACTTATGATGATAATAATAATAATAATAATAATAATAATGATGATAATAATAATAATAATAATAATAATAATAATAATAATAATAATAATAATGATGATGATGATGACGATGATTGTACTTCTACTACTAATGATAATAAGAATACTACTACTACTACTATTACTAGTAGTAGTAGTAGTAGTAGTAGTAGTACTACTACTACTACTACTACTACTACTACTACTACTACTACTACTACTATTCAGATGGTAAATGCAAATGCAATAAAGTTGCTATACTTCACTGACCGCTGGCTGTTGGTTTTCACTGTTGACTCCCCCGTGTAGCTAACTGGTGCCATCATCTACATCCACTGACCTCGCGTTGCCTTTTGACCTACTTAACTTTGACAGGAGAGAGGGGCGATGGAGAAAAGGAGTGGATAGGGGAAAGAGGGGTCGGAGGTCAAAGGTCAACCACCTTTAAAATTGTAAAGAGGCAGCTGGCAAAGAGACTGAAAGAAGTACCAGAAATGCTGTGTTTTATTAAAACTCTCCGCTTGCACTCACATGTTTTGGTTTTATTAGCTGTGTTATTGTATGGAAAAATAATGTTAAAGTATGTAATTTTTTTTAATGTGTACAAAACTGCTGAATAAAAATCAGTTTACTGTGCTCTTGTGTGAGGGTTCTAGAAATTGAGCAACGTTGCAAAAATATAAGGCAGATTAAAGCTGAACAAAAGAAAACAAGAAACACGCACACACGCACACACGCGCACACACACACATACACACACACGAACACACACACACACCACACACACACACACACACACACACACACACACACACACACACACACACACCACACCACACCACAACACAACACAACACAACACATCGCAACACACACACACACACTCTCTCTCTCTCTCTCTCTCTCTCTCTCTCTCTCTCTCTCAAGAAATCCTCAGTACAGTCCTATCACTGATAATAGTCAACAATAGCTCTCTAAATCTAATCACTGTCGAACACCAGTTATCAGCAACAGACCTTGACCAGGCAGAGGGTCATACAAAGTGGATGGACTCATCCAAGTGCTGGTTCACCCAGTGTGTGTGTTGGTTTAAACTAACAAAGCCTGGGGTGCTGACGCCTTTCTGGTGGTGACACAGGGGTAATGATGATTATCATAACAACTCACTGTTGGATGTCAAGGGTCAGACATGAGTGGCGAGGGATGGAAGATAGTGGTAGAAAAAAAAGCTTATGTTTTAGAGGTAGGGGAAAGTCTCCAAATACTGAACACTTAAGGACATATATGCCGTTTTGTCAAAAAACAGCAAAACCAAGACAATTATCAAAAACAAATTTCTATAAAATGATTGTTTCACAACATCCCTACTACGTCTGGTTGAAAAAAAACCCATCAAAAGCAACCATTATTCCAATTTGAAAAAGTCAAAGAAATGTTTGGAATTACAGCACCTATTCCCTAAATCCAAACAGTGAGGTCCAAGTTCCAAACAACTGACTGCAGAAATCGCAGAAATAATATTCTTTCTGGCTTTCTGCTATTCCTGCACACTCTATATATGAACCCATGTTGAGCACATGGTACACTGGATCATATTCTCACGGGCGTGATCTTGCCATCTTGGCACAGAAAACATAACAAGTCCACTTCTTGATGACTGACATGTCGAGCACTCTTAGTTTTGTTTTCTGTTTCTCCGTTTTCTTCATTGGGCATTGATTTTCTTTGTTTCTGTGTAGGTTTTCCTTTTGCATGTGATAGTTCAAGTTTGCGGTTGTAAGGATTTGATGAGACACATATTGTCCAGCAGCATTTACACAACACACGACACTTGTGTTTACCCCCTCCCTCGACTAGAGATGGCCCCAATCTGATGCTTGCCGTTTTGTCCAACGATCGTTTGGCAGTGTTTCTGAACAGTTGAGATACCAGTCTCATCGTCATTGCAAATTGTTGTCCCACTGAATCCTTTGATCTGAATTTGTTCTTGAAGGGGATCGAAGAACCTGTTGACACTGTCAGCTTGAAGCCCCAAGCTCGTGCAAGTGATATTGACTCCAGCTGCCTCACTGAAGTTTGAGGGTGTCTTCAGCCATCTTTTTTCCTGCTGTCTGTTTTCGTCATTTCAGACATGGAGAATGCTAATGCTGTTCCTGGTCCCCATCACATATACCATGACCCTAACATCTTTTCTGGTCAGTCCCCTAAAATATTCTGTCACATTTTAAAATATGGTCTGCTAGTTCTTTTTTAAGTGCTAGGGAAGGAACTGAAGGTCTTCCCAGGTGCTTAACATCACCCGTGGCATACTTATGCTTCCCATCAACATGATCTTTGAGTGTGGTGGGAGGAATGCCGTCATCTCTCGCAACTGCTCGGAGTCCAAACCTCTTCTCTTTGACAGCTGCCATTGCGGACGCCAGTGATTCCGTTGTCCATAAATCAGAACACAAATCCAAATACCAAACACTGTTCGGAATTGAAACGATTGGGGTGTTAGGTAATTGAAACTTTCAAAAAACCATCATATTCAAACGGATCTTTAGGTGATTGTACAATGGCTTCATTGACTTGCAAATAGATCATATCATTTATCTAAAACATACTTTATCACTAAAAGAGGCTCAATTTCATTCTGTAACCTGACTTTCTGACGTCGAAAATAGCAATGAGGGGCTGAAATCATAAAAGAACTCAGCATTTTCGTGGGCGGCTTTTGTGAACCATTATTTTTCGCACAGAGTACCAAGGGATGGTGCTTCAACAGCTGCGCAATGAAATTTGAGCACTTAGGTTCCATTGTTCAGTATTAGTCACTTGTTCAGTATTTAGGCCACAAAGCGTTCCACTGCACACGCAGATGCGTCTCCCTACCCAAATTCAACATGTAAACGGCCTACTAGATAGCTAACCTAGCATCCAGACAGACAACCAAGAGACATTCAGAAGAACACACGCAGCAGCCTCTTGCTTTCCAAATTGCAGCCGTAGTAGAAGCAACTCTGGAATAATCACATATTCTGGCACTGACAGGCAAGTACAAGGCTCTTACTTTTTGACAGAGGAAAATCACAAAAAAACAGTTTGACTCTGTTAGACTTTAATTTCTACAGAACAATAATTATAGTTGACTATATATATGAAGAAAATAAAATTAAGGGAAGGAGCACAAGTGCGGCTGACGTCACATAACTGACAAGAATCTAACCAAAATGAAAGAAAGATGGTGGGATGGTTAAGAAGTTTGCCTGCCAACAAGTAAAATGTGAGATTCCGGGTTCAATGCCCAGCCTCGCCTTACTTCCCAGTTTGACGAGAAAAACGAACCGAATGTCAAAGTCATTCAAATAAAACTATAAGCCAAGGCCCCATGTGCGAACACCCGCAGAACATCTTGCGCACTCGTTAAAAACCCATTCCGCCTTTCGGAAGAAATGGCCATTGTGTTCCAATAGGAGCGGATAACAACAAAATAAAAAAATGTGTTTAGACACCATCCCTGAGAAAAAAAATCGGTCAGCTGGAGTCCGGAGGGCGGTTCGAGGCTGAAGGTCTATAGGGCAACATTTTGGCGACTCCTGCAATGGCACTGGAACCATTCATATCAAACATTAATTTTGTATCAGTGATTCGAACGGTGATTGCCTTTCCAATGAACCATTCCAGTGACATGGAGAGAATGGGGGAATCTGCTGCATGGGTAACAGCTTGCCCTCCATACTTACTTACCCAGGCTTTGTGCTCTAGAGCTATATAAATCTCATGTATTGTCATTACCAGTGTATGCCTCTTATAAAGTTCCAGCACGTGACTTTGTAGTTTGTAACCTAAGGTGCTAACCACTGCGCCAGAGCAGGTGGTCGTTCATTTCTTTTTTGATTTTTGAAATTATGAAATGGTCCATGGTAGACATGGTTCTACAAACTTCTTGGAATCTTGCGCAAAGATCATATAAACAACGAGGAAGTGAAAACCAGAATTGAAAACACCATTATGCTATATGAAGGCCTCCTGACTTCAGTGAAGAAACGTAAGCTAAAGTGGTAGGGCAGTAGGATCCACGAACATCTGGACTGGCCAATACTGTTCTACAGGGAACAGTACAAGGAGGGAGTGGAAGAGGAAAACAGAAAACAATGGGAAGACAGTCAGAGAGTGGACTGGCCTCGAGTGGAGCGACTTAGCCTATTAGTATTACGGCCCTGCACTTGTGGCGACGCACTCTCCCCGGGGAGAGCAGCCCGAAGTTCACGCAGAGAAATCTGCTGTGACAAAAAGTGGTACAACATACAAAATACGGACAGCTGAAAACCGCGAAAAGTGGAGGAAGCTTGTTGCACCATCTTCAGTGGTCCCCCAACGGACAGTCAGACACTGGGAGAGGTACCCGGTACAGTGTCCAGCACAAAAGTGTCATGAATTCCACCCGAATTCACCCGATACAACCACCAACCCATCCAGTTCCTCTACTCTTTTTTCAATGGTCATTTTTTTTCTCTTCACGTTCCCTACCCCCTAAGGCTACTTTTCTCGGTCGAATTCTTCGTGGGTAGAAACACAATACCTCAGACATAATGACGGGGCTTGTCCTTGAAATAAGATGAAATAGGAGGAGAACAAGCTGGGTATAGTGGTGGTGGTGGCGGTGTTGTGTGTGTGTGTGTGTGTGTGTGTGTGTGTGTGTGTGTGTGTGTGTGTGTGTGTCTGTGTCTGTGTCTGTGTCTGTGTCTGTGTGTGTGTGTGTCTGTGTGTGTGTGTCTGTGTGTGTGTGTCTGTGTGTGTGTGCGTGC
>CM060325.1:61510522-61515522 GCA_030674155.1 Stramonita haemastoma | reverse complement strand
CTCTCTCTCTCTGTGCAAACATTGAGGCCCTTTAATTTCCAGCATAATATGGTGGTGTCATGTACCATTCCCCACGCCCAATTTGCTTTTGTATTGTGGCCTATGGCCGATGTACAGTAAAAGTCTGAAGTCTCTCTCTCTTTCTCCTCGGCAGGTGGAGACTGCATCGGAAAATTGCGCAGAACTCTCTGAGCACTTTTGTGAACGACCGGAATAGCCCCATAGAGGATGCCATTGCTTCGGAAGCCGATGTTCTGGTGAGTACGTTTCATTCATTCAACCAACCAACCAATCAACCAAATAAACAACCAACCAATCAACCAAATAAACAACCAACCAATCGACCAACCAACCAGCCAACCAAAATCAATCAAAAACCAACCAACCAACCAACCAACTACCAGCCGTCCAAACAAGCCAACCAGACCAACCAACCAACCAAATAAACAACCAGCCAATAAACCAATTAACCAACCAATCAACCAACCAGCCAGCCAACCAGCCAACCTACCAAACAAATAGAAAAAAACATACCACACCGAGGAGATACCAGAGGCCTGTCAATATAAGTAGTACCCCCACATTCGGGAAATTCTGTGCTAGGGATTCCCTCTTTTCTATCCCGCACTTTGTTTCTGCCTTGTTCCTTTTGCTTCCTGATACCTTTTTCTTGTCTATTTTCTGCCTTCGGGGTTCATTCTCCAGTTTGTTTTTCCAGAAAGATTTAAAAGAGAACACATTTCTCCCATGCCGAAGGTGGATGCGCTGGGCCTGACTTGTTAGGCGCTGAATTGCAGCTGATGCATTTTTCTCTCACGAGAAAAACAATAGTTGGCGGTCTGAAGGTTCGCAGAAGAAAGGAAGAAAAAGAAAGAAAGAAAAAGAAAGAAAGAAAGGAGAAAAAGGAAAGAAAGAAAGAAAGAAAAGAAAGAAAGAAAGAAAGAAAAGAAGAATGAATAAAAATAAAAGTGAACTCTCAACAACATCAGAAAAATACTATGATCATAATTATTAACCTTTCATCCCCGAAGTCGGAATGCTGCTACCTTATAGTGGATGACAAAATACCCCATCGATTACATACGCAAAATCTAAGCAGGAAAAAAATGCGTGGCGTTGCTCTTGTGGTGTTAAAAGAGTGCAACAGTGTTGCTCACTTTTCAGGGAGGCCAACCCAACATTTCACGCAGAGAAAATATGTAGTTCTTTTAATTAAGTGGTTTAACAAATTACAGACAAACATCTACCGAACATGACCATGACTGTGCTTTTATGTGTGAAAATGTGTAGGTGAAAATCTTGCTAGAAAAAGGGCAGCAACCCTTCAATCCCCATGACGAGATTTATCTTTCCGTGGGTAACATCATCTGTGCCATCTGCTTTGGAAAACGGTAAGTGATTTTCTGTTCTCTGTCTGTCTGTCTGTCTGTCTGTCTGTCTGTCTGTCTCTGTCTCTCTGTGTGTCTCTCTGTCTCTCTGTCTCTGTCTCTCTGTCTCTGTCCTGTCTTCTGTCTCTGTCTCTCTCTCTCTCTCTCTCTCTCTCTCTCTCTCTCCTCTCTCTCTCCTCTCTCTCCTCTCTCTCTCTCTCTCTCTCTCTCCTCTCTCTCTCTCTCTCTCTCTCTCTCTCTCTCTCTGTGCGTGTGTTTGTGTGTGTGTGTGTGCGTGGTGTGTGTGTGTTGTGTGTGCGCGCGCGCGTCGTGTGTGTGTATATGTTTGTGTGTGTTTATTAAAAACATTTTATTCTTTTATATCGATGATAATGAAATATGTACTTATGCGCTTTTTTGCACCCAGTCCCTGTGTGTATGCAGTTTTGTCAATTCTGTCATCTGTTCCAACCGGCACACAATGGCCTACTCTGTCAAAAAGCTGAACAGGATTTAAAGTGTGCGCAAGTTGTTCTGCATGCCCAAATTTCTCGCAGAGAAGTCTGCCGTGACTTAGAGTGGTATGAAATATAAAACCAACGTGTAAAGGAAGGAGTTTCTGCTTTGTAGACATGAGGTGCTACAGTCTGTTGTGTCCAGTGCAGAGACCACATGAGCAACGAAGAAGTGCACAACAGAATCCAGCAAACCATTGGTTCCTACGAAAACCTTCTATCAATCATAAAGAAGGGAAACTCAAATGGTATGGACATGTCACAAGATTAAAAGGACTAGCAAAAACAATACTGCAAGGTACTGTCCAAGGCGGCAGACCAAGGAAGAGACTGGAGGACAACATCTGCAAATGGACAGGCCTAGAACTCAACAAAATCCTGAGAAAGGCAGAACAGAGAGAGAGGAATGGAGGGAGCTGGTTGTCAAGTCTTCAGGGGTGCCCCCACGGTCGCCAGACTAAAGGATGGATGGATAGATAGATAGATAGATAGATAGATAGATAGATAGACAGATAGACAGATAGACAGATAGACAGATAGACAGATAGATTGTCCAATGCAGAGTCTTAGTTAGAAAGAGGATCTGGTCTGTTTTTGCAGGTACCAGAGGGATGATCCTGACTTTCTGCGGATGGTGGAGTTGAATGACCAATTCATGGCTTACGCCGCGGCCGGCAACCCTGTAGACATCATGCCTTGGACTCGACCTCTCCTGACTAGGTGTGTGTGTGTATGTGTGTGTGTATGTGTTGTGTGTGTGTGTTTGTGTGTGTGTGTGTTCGCGTGCGTACGTGCGTGTGTGTATTTGTGCATGACCTTTAACACACAATTCATACACAACGAATTCATGTGAAATGATATGTATACTTGCAAACATGTTATAAGACATTAGTTACGACGCAAATAGATATATCAATAATATCTTTGCGCAATACTGTGTGGCAATATGCCTGCGTGTGTAGCGTTGTGCGTGCGTGCGTGCGTGCGTGCGTGTTTGTGTTGTGTGTGTGTGTGTGTGTGTGTGTGTGTGTGTGTGTGTGTGTATTGTGTGTTGTGTGTTCTTTGTATATATGTATTTGTGTGTTTCTGTACATCTACACACACACACACACACACACACACACACACACACACACACACACACACACACACACACACACACACACACACATTACATACATACATACATACATCCCACACCACTCCCCCTCTTCCACACCTACCACCAACACATCCACACATAACCTCACTCAGCATCATCATAATCATCATGTTCTTTGCTTTATGAAATTACAAATTCAAAGCTAAAAAAACAAACACAAAAAAGCTTTTTCCTACAACTCACGTTCTACCTATTTTTTAATCCCAGATCTCTGAACAACTTCGTGGGCATTCTTGACGTCATGAGTAAGTTCTGCCTCAAGAACAAGAGGAACATCTGGCCACCTATCGCCCTGACGTCACACGTGACGTCACCGATATCCTGATTCGCTGGGTGAAGGAAACACCGGAGGAGGAGAAAGAAGAAGCGGGCTGACTGATGAACACATCCTGAACACAGTGCAGGTGGGGTATATTATTATATGTATTATGTATATGTATGTATAGTATATATTATGTATATGTATTGTGTGTGTATGTGAGTGATTAGTTGCGTGCTAGTGCGTGTTATTGATATATATATATCATATGTATATGTATGTATGTGTGTATGTGTGTAGTGTGTTGTTGTGTGTGTGTGTGTGTTGTATGTATGTTGTGTGTATGTTGTTGTATGTGTGTATGTGTTGTATGTATGTATGTATGCTGCATGCATGTGTTTTAAAATCTACCCACAATCCATCTTGCGTCTTTTTAGACTAGCCTTTTTTTGGGGAGGGGGGCGGAAGGGGGGTGCTCCTGCATCCACCCTCCCTTCACAAAGAAAAATCCTGCCAAGTTATGTTCAAAGTTAATGTCAGATATTCCATAGGGGTACTTAATTTTTTTTAACGTTCCTTGGCTAGACTAAAGCTCCAGATTCTTCTCTTCAATGGTGAGAGTTTTCCATAAAATTATGTGACCGTCCCTCACAAAAACCACTTAAGTAGCTGCCTTTCGACGTTGGGATGGTGTCTAAACACACCTGTGTGCATGCTAAAGGGCAAGACAAGGCTGGAAAATGGAACCACAACCTCAACAGATTGCTTGTTCTAAACTCCAAATTTCAATACTTAATTTCTCAAAGACAGAAAACTTAACGCAGGTTACAAGCCACACGGTTATAAAAACAGTAAACATTAAAAGTAATATCACAAAAAAACCCAACACGGTATTCAAACATCAGCTGGCATCCACCACACTATATAAACCATCTTCTCCTCTGCCTGCTGACTGTCCTGCAGGAGATGATCGCGGCAGGCTTCGACACCATCTCCTCCACCCTGCAGTGGGCCCTCCCCTACCTCCTCACCCACCCCCACGTGCAGCTGAGGGCGCACGCGGAGATCGTGCGCTGCGTGGGCAAAGACGCGGTGCCCAAACTGGACCGACTTGGCCCAATGCCTTACGTGGAGGCCGTGCTCCTAGAGTGATGCGTCACTCCAACATCTTCCCGCTGGCTCTGCCCCATAGCACCACCAAGGACACCATCCTGAACGGTTACTTCATCCCGGAAGACACCCTCGTGCTCTTCAACCTCTGGTCGCTGTCCCGGGACGAGGACGTCTTCGAGGATCCTGAACGCTTCTTCCCGGACCGCTTCCTGACCGAGAACGGGGAGGTGAACCGCGAACTGCGGAGAAGGTTTTGCCGTACAGCGCGGGGCGGAGGCGGTGTCCCGGGGAACAGTTGGCGCGGATGGAGCTGGTGATGTTCCTGTGCAGCATCCTGCAGCACTGCCGTCTGTCCGTGCCTGAGGGTCAGCAGCCCCGCGTCAGCAGCAAGTACGGCCTGACCCTGAAGCCGCTGGACTTTGAGGTGTGCGTGTCGGCCTGGGAGTGAGTGAAGGAGGGAGGGAGTTGTTTGGAAGCCTGTGTAAGATAGAGTTGTATTTTTATTTTTATTTACAGGTGTAAGATAAAATTTTGAGAAAGGCAAAATTTTGAAAAGGGCAATCAGAGAGAGGAATGAGGGGGAA
>CM060325.1:61490522-61505522 GCA_030674155.1 Stramonita haemastoma | reverse complement strand
CAAACGCAACAATACATATGATAATACCAATCTCCACTGAGAGGAAATAACATATACACTAACAAACATTCAAACTAACCAAAAAACAAATAAACAAACAAAAGCAACAGAGAACCAAACAAACATAATGAACGAAAAAAAAACCAAGCAAAACAAAACTAAAGCAAAAAACAAACAAAAACAAGCAAACAAACAAACACAACCCCTGCCTTTACTCTGTGTGTGTGTGTGTGTGTGTGTGTGTGTGTGTGCGCGCGTGCGTGTGTGCGTGTGTGCGTGAGTGTGTGTGTGTGTGTGTGTGTGTGTGTGTGTGTGTGTGTGTGTGTGTGAGTGAATGTGGGTGTGTGTGTGTATGCGCACGCGTGTGTGTGTGAGTGCGTGTGTCTGCGTGTATGTGTGTGCATCTCTCTCTCTCTCTCTCTCTCTCTCTCTCTCTCTCTCTCTCTCTCTCTCTCTCTCTCTCTCTCTCTCTTCTCTCTCTCTCCTCTCTCTCTCTCCTCTCCTCTCTCTCTGTGCGCGCGTGCGTCCCTATGTTTCAGTGTCTCTGTGTGTCCGTGTCTCTGTGTGGCTGTGTCTCTGTGTATTTCCTTGTGTATTAAGACACACCACCACAAGCCCTTCTCACTAAAAAATATCAAACTTTATGCTAACCTGAAAGACAGGTTTGTCTGGTAAACAAAGTTTTTTTAAAAAAATCAAACAGTACCAATCGTGGCAGTATATTCTATCTACCTAGTTTTTCTATAGGTTTGTCTGGTAGTCAAAGAGTTTTTCAAACCAAACAGCACCAATCATTACAGTACATTCTATCTACCTAGTCTTCTATACAGCTACTACGGAAGACTTTTGCACGAAATTCCTGATCTTTTTTTTTCTTTTCAAAGAATTTGGGTTAGGTTACCCACAGCTCGCAATAAAAGCTGACATTAAAGATAATAACGGGTCCGTGATAATTCCCCTTTATATCCGCGACTGGAAAAACTTTTTTTTAACCTACTTCAATAAAGGCCGAAGTTCGAAGGCATATTAAGATGTTAGAACAATTTAATCCTGTATTTAAAACGTCATTGTCTCCCAGTCCTTGTGTTTTTTGTGGTATAGCTCTACCGTGACCGCTTTTTGTTTTGCGAGGAGTTTTGTAGCACAAAAGTATGGTGCCGTGTTATAGGATCATTACCACCAGCCATTAAAATTAGCCCGATTTTTGTCGGTTTTTTTATATTTGAAGCTGGAAAAACAAACAAAAATGCCCACAAAATGAGAAAAGCCTTTTAAGGTTATGGACTTCAGGGAAATTATAGAGAATAGTTAGTCTGGAGTG
Organism: Stramonita haemastoma; assembly: GCA_030674155.1. Classification (NCBI taxonomy): domain Eukaryota; kingdom Metazoa; phylum Mollusca; class Gastropoda; order Neogastropoda; family Muricidae; genus Stramonita; species Stramonita haemastoma. The sequence goes on along the minus strand of CM060325.1, from coordinate 61,504,201 downwards.
TATACTTAACACAGAGAGAGAGAGAGAGAGAGAGAGAGAGAGAGAGAGAGAGAGAGAGAGAGAGAGAGAAGAGAGAGAGAGAGAGAGAGAGAGAGAGAGAGAGAGGAGAGAGAGATATGACTGAATGACTGATTGACTAAATGATTAATCTTTATTTTCAATGGGTAACAAAATGAGTATTTACACACTTTTTTCATCTGGCCCTTGCCTGAATCGGCAATAGCAACTAAAAAACTCCACCGACACAAAATAAAACAAAACCATTAAACAAAGATATAAACAGAAAGCAAAAATAAATCAAAAGAAAAACAAAACAACAATCACCGAAAATAGATGTTCAGCATTGTGATTGTATAAAGGAGATAGGTATATATTCAACTAATGAATAATCCCCACTGGGTACATTTAATAAATCAAGAGAGAGAGAGAGAGAGAGAGAGAGAGAGAGAGAGAGAGAGAGAGAGGAGAGAGAGAGAGAGAGAGAAGAGAGAGAGAGAGAGAGAAGCGGGCGGGCAGGCGGGCGGACGGACGGACAGACGGACAGACAAACAGACAGACAGACAGACAGACAGTGGAAGGACAAAAAACCCAAACAAAATTGGTAACACAGACACCGGCAGTAATGCAATATCTTTATTTTTTAATCAAACATAGCCAGACTAACAAGGGTGATGTTGTACACTTTGGCTGTTAGCACTGTGAAAACTTTAATGCCATTAACCTTTTGGCAGATTCCATTAACACCTAATCTCACAATAGCAGCAGCTATCAGCTGCCATCCTGTCTTAACAGTTACTCCACGTTTGCTTTTTGACGGTCTCGAATGCAACTGTAACATTTTTGTAACAAAAACAGAAACAAAAAAGCTAGCAATTTACACAATTTTACAATATCACGACGACTAAACAAAAAATTCTTTAGGATTTTCTTCTTTTTTGGGGGGTGGGATGGGGGTGGCTGGTGGGGGGGGGGGGGTGTTGTATTTATTTTGTTTTTAGTTTTTGTTCTTTGGCTACTGCCCAAAGGTTTACCAATGGTGGGGATTTGTGCGTGTGCTATCCTTCATACTCACCTTGGAGATACCTGCAATCGTATAGCTCGATTGTTACTTCGGGTATATCTTATGCTGGGTGTGTTTGTGTTTCTGTATATCACCGAACGCTGACAAGGATTGTGACATTTTTAACAAGCATATTATTTGATCTTTTGAATGTGGATATACGCAAAGGAAATTAAGGCACTGGCAGGTCTGCACTTTGAGTTGACCTGGAAGATCGTAAAATACCCCACCCTGGATTTACCACACGCCTCCACCGAGATTCGAACTCACAACTTCATGGATCCGTGATAATGATGTAGAATAGTCTTGACCACTCAGTTATAAAGTCCGTCTTCTTCGTATCTTAAAAAAAAGAAAACAACAAAAACCCAACAACCTTGAAAATCCAACTGTCTGCAAACTTTTGTAAATGGAGCTACTCAATTTTACCAAATGGGGAACAGAGTTTGAAAATTAGCCAGGAATCGAAACTTAAAACCGACATTGTCTGTGTAGCGACAAACCCCTCCCTCCCCCCTCCAACCCTAAACCTCCCTCCTCCCCTTTCCTTTCCAATAGCTGTTGCGCTCAAACGTCACTCACATGTGAGAAGAAAGAAAGTTTCTGGCACCTGGAAGATGGAGAGAGTCTGAAGTGGAGACAGTGACGTGTGGGAAGATGCTATGGGTAGACGATGCCACGAGGACATTTTATCAGCTGGGGGTTGTGTTGAAGTAGAGACGTCAGACACACGGACAGACGGAGACGTGGAGAGACAGAGACATGGAGGCGTGAAGAAATGAAGATTGAAAGGGGAAAACATGTCCAAACTGGGTGGATTTACTTGAAAGTAAGTTTTTGGAGGTGTGTGGACTTCCTTGTGAGAAACTAGGTAACTTTATGGCCTAGTATTTTTGGGGAGAAAAAAATAAAGTGTATTGAAAACAACAAGAAAGGAAGGATGAAAGAAAGAGTCCAAGAAGAAAATCAGAAAGAAGAGAGATGGGTTGACTGATAGACAGACAGACAGCAGGCGTACAGAAAGAAAGAGTTTACTATGGGCTCAATGGAAAGACTGGGAGAGTTTCATCGTTCTTTCTTTCTTTCTTTCTTTCTTTCTTTCTTTTTTTCTTTCTTTCTTTCTTTCTTTCTTTGATCAGAATCTGGCCTGAGTCCGGCAGAAAACAAACAAACAAACCCATGACTGTGGGAATCGAACCTGCGATTCTTAAGCCAGAACCCAATGCGCTAACCACTGCGCCTTTGCTGCTGCTTAACCTTCTTTTTTTTCTTTTTCACTTTCTTTCACACCAAAAAGAAACAAAAAAACGTCAATAAAAAAATCACCTGCACCTCTCAAACAACCCCTCCCCCTACCGAAAACAAACAGAAAACCTGAGACAAAACCAGGTGAACCTGAAAAACAAGAAAGGAAAGCCTGAAAAGAAAAACAAAACCCTGACGATAACGAAAGAAAAAAGTATGAACAGGGAAGCCTACAGGCTTTGGTATACAAAAAGGTAAAGGTGTCCCATAACCCATGTGGTCGTAGGGAAGCGAGGCGTCAGAGACCTCAGCTTCTCTAGGGGCCAGCATATCGAGGGCGGCGCTTATCTCCTCTCCCTCGTTGCTTTACTTTTCATAACCTTAAAGAGGACAGGTACCCATTTACAGCTGGGTGAACTGTGGGGGACTGTACTGAAGCCAAGGCGCGCGAACGGTCACCCATCCAACTGGTACCCACGCTCGACGCTGCTTAACTTGACTGGGGAAAGCGAGCGCACTGACCACTGAGCTATCGCGCACCCATTTCAGGAATCCCTAGGAAACAGCTTTTCATTCAGTGCTGCTGCAGTTCAATGACTTACGAGGAAGAAAAGAGGAAAAAGAAAAGAACTTGTCTCAGCAGAGATGCTGTATGTAATAACTGACAAAACCGCCGTCCAGCGCCACTGACCAACACAATGCCCGTCATAACAATTTGCTCGAGCTATCTCCGTCTAAGGGAGACAACTCTACAGTTCTCTGTCTGTGACGTAGTTCTTTCCCTTTGACCACAAATCGTGCACGAGTTTTATGTGTGCTGTTCCAATTAGGCCTACGTCACTAGTTTCCAACAAGCAATTAACGTGTTCTGATTTAATCCCACAGAGAACAGTTGTGTATTGCACACTGTATTGCACACTGTATTGCATTGCGTTGTATTGCAATGCCTTCTGGTAACTGGATTGATGCGGTGTAATATTGCACTGCATTGCATTGCTTTGTACTGTCGTGTATACCACTTAAAGTCATGGAGTATTTCTTTGAGTGGACATTCAGGGTGCCCTCCCCGGGGCAAATGCGTAGCCACAAGAGCAGCGCCACCCATTATCATTTTATCTATTTTCCTTCCTGTTTGTATGTGTATTTACCTCCCCCATTACAGTGACTTTTTCTGCGTAAGTTTGCCAAGTACAACTCTCTAGTTGCCATGGGTTCTTTTACATGTGCTGAATAGGTGCTGCACATGAGAACCTCAGTTTATCGTGTTATCCGGAAGAATAGCTCCCAGACTTCCACTCACGGTCTAGTGGATGGGGCAAAAGTTGGGGGCACAAACGGGGATCAAACCTAAACTTCTCGTTTTCTAGGTAGGTGCGTTGCCTCTAGACCACCGATCCACTTAATAGTGTTTTTATTCATAATGGAGTTCTCTGTGTAATAAACTCAAACTCTTTGTCTTGAGTAGAGTAAATTCCTATCGCACCTAATCTCCCGTGGTTTTGTTGGTGTTGTGGTTTTGTTTTTGTTTTGCATTTAGCTATGTTATTAAGTCTGCTCACCAAAGAATAGCCTACGTGCAGAGCAGCTTGGACACACATTAAAACCTGTTGCATTGTTGGGAAGAGTATAGTAAGCTATTGTTTCTCGGCAGGAATGGATGAAATTTAAAATAAAAAAAACAAAAACAACCGCACATTTGTGTGTGTCAGATATCATCCTGGATGTCGGAAAGCTGCTACTTTCATTATGGGCAATCCCAACCCGATCGAAAAAAAAAAACAATACAAAACAAAAACCAAACGCAGGCATACGAAAAAAAATCTTACCATAGGTGACCTGTGGAACTTTAGCCGAGGAACGAAAAAATAATGGGCATCTCTTATAAATAAAAAATACAGCCTTGGCCTGTTTCAAAATAACTTTGTCAGTTAGTAATAGAAACAAAATGCCAAAGCCTACATTAAACTGATGCTCTGCTATAAACAATGTAATAAGGTTTTCTACATCCATGACAAACTATTCGAATAACAACGCGTGTAATGACATCAGCAACAACACCAACCACAACAAGAACAACACCAACAGCAGCACGACCACCACCACCGTCGACCACTATCACCACCACCACCACCACCACGACCAAAAATTGACGAAAACAACAGCATCTCTATTTCTATATTAAAAAACAGGCACAGAAACTACTGTTTTCCCCCTTCTTAACGAAAGCTTGCCTGAATCAATGTAATCTCATACGGTGATGGATCAGATAAACTAACTCCTCCCTACCCACCCCCTCCCCCCTCCCTCCAAGCAGACAGCTTAATTATTTAACGACAAGAAGCTGAGTAGGCCTACAGCCTTGCAAATGACACCAGTGGTCAGGAATCGTCTCCTCAACACTTTTCAAATGAAAGGGTGTATGTATGTCTGAATTCGATCTCTCTGCTATGTAATGAAGAAGGAGAGGCGGGAGTTGGGGAGTTTTGTATGAAAAAAAAAGAAATGTTCCGAAAAAGTTTGTCACAAAAATCAATATCCGTTATTTTCTGTCGGTTTAGAATTCATGATTATTTTCTTTTAAAAAAGTATCTTTAACTGCTTTTCAGTATCATTTTTTTCTGTCCTGGTTCTCGGATCTGAGAAAGGGGCTTATCCACACTCAAGGTCGTTTGACGTTTCTCGGAGAGAATTCCAAGGTTTACCATCTCCCAGGTCTACCTCAAGTGCAGACCTGTCAGTGCCTTCATTACTTTCGTGTATATATACACACGCAGGAAATTAAGTAGGCACGTTAAAGATTCCGTGACTCATGTCAGCGTTTGGTGTAGTTAGGAAAACGCAAACCTATCAAACATACATTTTCAAAGTCAGAATGCGGTTACATTCATGGTAGGCAACCCCCCCCCCCCCCCCCCCACACACACACACACACAAAAAGTGGTCATACACGTAAAATTTCACCATTGGCTAGCCTCAGAGCTCTATTCGAGTAAAGAAAAGAAAAGAAAAGAAAACAACAAAAGCTATCCTAGATCCAGAACAGCGTCTTCAAAGGAATTGGTAACAGCCTCGTTTTTTTTTTCTTTTCTTTTTTCTTCCCTTTATTTTTTGTGTATCGTTTTTTAAAGAAGAAACGATCTTTTGATCAAAACTTGTGTGAACGATCTACACGCTTAACTCATCCAGTTTTCAATCAAGTGTACAAGGAAGTCTATCTTGACTCGCCTCCTGATTGACTTCAATCTACATGCTGTTGAACACTAAGGACAACCTTTCTCAAAGAGACTGCATGCTAACACACTTTGAACAAATTCGTTTGTTCCATAATCATTTTCTCTACTACTCATCAAAGCCTTAGCCAATTATGCGAGATATGTAACTGACTCCTTGCTTCTTTCATGTGCAATGCACATGCTTCATAATAATTATGTTCTTTACTTATCAAAGGTTTAGCCATGATTATGTACATGAAAGATATAATTGACTTCTTGCTTTTTTCATAATAATGTATGTAATACAGATTTTGTTGCACTGGTTACAAAGTTACAAGGACAAAATGGGATTATCATCAGCTTTATTTTACATCAAAACCATTGACTGAGAAAAACTGTTGACACAGATAATGTTGCTGCTATCAAAAACAATTATCTTCTAGGTGTACCTCTTTGCTTGCTTGTGTTTGGAACATTTTTCTCTTACCTCGAACTATCTCTGTCTTTGTCTGCTTTTCTCCTTCCCCATTCTTTCATTTCTATCCCCCCCCCCCCCACACACATACACATACACACACACACTCACACACGCGCACACACATACATACACGGACACACACACATACATACATACACGGACACACACACACATACATGCACGCACAAACATACACACACAGACAGACAGACAGACAGACAGAACAGACAGACAGACAGACAGACATGCATACATACATACATACACACGCGCGCGCGCATCCCCCCCCCCCCCTTCCCACACACACACACACACAAACATACCACATTGAGCATATATTCAAAATCCCGTTTCGCCTTTCCGAAAGAGAAGGCCATTTCGTACCAATAGGAAAAAAATGACTTCTTTTTTTTAACACGTGCACACAGGCGTCGTGTTCTGACAACGTCCCCGGAGCCAAAATTCAGCTGCCTTCATTGTGGATAGAAATTGTCGCATACACAAAAATCTCACCATAGAGCAAAACTTCAGAGCGCTAGTCGTGGAACGAACAACACACAATGAATGGAAGCAGAGAAGAGAATCACGAGGCAGACTTTTTCAACCGGCAGACAAAAAATATTCTCAAAACCAGCAATGCCGACAATAGTGAAACAGTGTATGCACCTACTGTTCGGAGACTGCAGCAGAAAGTGTAAGGCACGAAATGGCTTTGTTCTTTTGTTTAGTAACTACTCGGCTTAGGTTGTACCCACGACTCGACTTGAAAATATCTCTCTTCTTCTTCTTTCTTCGTCGAACGCTCAGACAGTAGCTATTGTTGTCTGTCATATGGGCGAAAATGCGTTGTGCTGCCGTTAGGAGCCTGACAAGTCAGGCCCAGCGCATCCGACATAGGCAGGAGCATGGTCCAAGAAGGCAGCAAGTAGACACGGATGGGGTGACAGGAAGGAAAAGAAACAAGGTAGAAACAAAGAGAGGGATGGAAAAGAGGGAATTTCTACCACAGAATTCTCAGGATGGTATTTATACTGACAGGCTACCGAATTTCTATGACTGGAGAAAATGGTAGACTTCAATAAAATCTGAAGTTGAAACATATCCACAAAGCCGGAATGCGGCTACCTTCACAGCAGTGACAAAGCGGTAGCATACGCAAAATCTCACTGTTGGTGTACCTCGGAGCTCTATCCGAGAAAAGGAAGAACAGCTGAAACATAGCTTCGATTTCGAACTTACTCAATATTTCGTTTCTAAAGACGTTGTTTTATTGATAATGCGTTCGTTGTGATGCAACTCAATTTTTTTGTCTTTTTTGTTAGGAAGGAATTTTGTTGCACAAAGCAAAATGTGTATCTAAAAGATCCGTATAAACACCAGTAGTCGTCTAGTAGATAACGCGCCTGCCTAGATATCGGAAAGTCCGGGTCGGAATGTGCTATGGTTTGAATCCCGTTTGGGCTCAAAACTTTCCCCCCCTCCATTAGACTATGAGTGGTGGTCTAGGTGCTAGTCTTTGGGATGAGACGATACACCGAGGTCTCTTGTGTTACACATCATTATTTAGCGCAGATAAAAGAACCCACGGCAACAAGGGGATTGTCCCTGGCAAAACTCTGTAGAAACAACTACTCTGATAGGGAAACAAACACGGTTGCAGGCAGGAAAAATAAATAATGGGCAGGCGCCTGCACTTGTGGCGACGCGCTCTCCCCGGGGAGAGTAGCCGGAATTTCACGCAGAGAAATCTGCTGTGACAAAGTGGTATAAAATAAAATAAGATAAATAAAAAACTACAAGAGCAAGGTTTTTTAAGGTTTTGTTTTACATTCATAAAAGGAAGAACACAAATAACTTCCCAACTGATGAAACCATTTGAAAAATGTTTTTTTTTCTTATAGAAAATTGAGAATAAGTGGTCTGGTACGATTGCCTCGTAAATTAGAGAGAGAGAGAGAGAGAGAGAGAGAGAGAGAGAGAGAGAGAGAGAGAGAGAGAGAGAGAGAGAGAGAGAGAGAGGTTAGAGAAAAGGTATATATGCATCTAAGATCATGCTTGCATACTCTACACAGTCATTCACGCATAGAACTCTGAACAAAGACTAAGGCAAAGTTGTTATATTTATGGCCATTTTGGTACTACTTTCCATACACATATGGCACTGTTTTTCCATTGGAATAAATTGTTTTATTCGTTTAAAGGAACATACATGGAAAATAATTTCATTCAAATATCTATTATCTCAAAACAAATTCAGGCGGGTTACTAGCCATCTATAAAAATGGTAAACAGGTAAATAATTATAGTATCACCGATATATACCACAACACAAGCTCCGAACATCAGCACACTCATTACAGTATAAAAAGCACTCCCAACTTAGCAATACCTCAGCCAGTTATAAACGCCCAAGCAAAATCATACTCCTGTGCGCACCAGCATCCACACACACACACACACACACACACACACACACACACACACACACACACACACACACACACACGAAATATTTGCACACATGCGCAGACTTTTCATGACATAAACCCGACTAATAACATTTATGATCAATAAAAAATACTAAATCAATACTTTAATCTATTAAAATATTGAACACAGTCAAAAAAAAATATGCACAAGCATTTTAATGATACAAATCAAACTGTTCTAACATGCTTGATTTTACTAATAATGAAATTAATTAAAATTTATAATTTGTTCAGTGAAATATTGAACACAGTTTAAAATGATAAAAGGTAGCCTTTGGAGTCATAGCAAGATATCCTGAAGTTTTTAATTTTGTTCTATTTCAGCTGCGAGCCGGCTACCCAACCCTAACTCCATTTTTTAGGCTGAATGGTGAGGTAGGCTTTTCCGAAATCAAATCAAAATTTTATTTCCAGATGGTACATTAAGTAAGCAATAAATTTGCTTTTTTCATTAAGCCATCTATCTAAAACAAAAACAACCCCCCCAAAAAACCCACACGCACACACACCAAACCCCCTCTTAAAAACATATATGAAGCAGCAAACAAGCAAATCAACCAAGAAAAACCCACCCAAAAACTACATAGTTACAGCATTGTTACAACTTATAACGACAAAATGAACTCAAAAGGAACTAAAGAAAATACCATGACAATAACAATTATAACAACTATAGTAATATTAATAATGATGATAATGCACTGTAAGACTTTCACGTAGGCTACACACACACACACACACACACACACACACACACACAACACACACACACACACACACACACACACACTCGAAATTTACTCTTTGAAATCATCCGTTATCCGCGACATAAAAGAATGAATAATAACACACACACACACACACACACACACACACACACACACACACACACACACTCACACTCACACTCACACAAGCATATAACCGCACTCGCACATGCACTCAAGTTGTTTTTTCAACTTCATAGGAAAAAATAGTATGACGGGGCGGTGTCATCGGAATTATAAAAGTCAAACAATTGTATCAGGCTACAATATCCTCCATTCTTTTACATTCATACTTTATTATTATAAGAAGGAAACAAAAAGAAAGAAATGATAAAAAACAGGAACAGAACATCCTAAAAATTGATATTTCATCTATCAACAAAACAAGTCATAAATCATAACATTTTGATAAAAGGGGATATGAAAAAACAACTACACACACACACACACACACACACACACACACACACACACACACACACACACACACACACACACACACACGGGTTTGTGCACATGTCATCAATAAACTTCATTCTAAAGAAAGTATATGCCCGATTTTAAATAAAATCATTTAACGGAACACAAGAGGAATCCATCTGCTGTAAGGCATAACTTTTGGGACATATATGTTCTACAACCTTATCATTCTTATTATGGTAATAAAAATCACGTTCATAACCAGTTTGTAATCACGATGGACATAGTTATTCAGCTTACTTGATAAGATCATTAATTAAAAGTTTACATAAAATCAATTACATTCGACACGTGGGTATTAAATAGTACAAAATATGAATAAAACATTTCTCAATATTGACGGTAACAGAGAGAGAAAGAGTGGTTGGGGGGGGGGGGGGGGGGGGGAGAGGACGGAGGGGGATAGAGAGAGAGAGCGCACTAACTAGTGACACAAATCAAATTCTAATATAGCTATAAAAATGATCTACACATTCTAGATAAAGTACACATAGTTTATATATACTGTCATAATCAGGCTTTGTGAATAGCCTATAAATTCATAAAAATGAATAAGTACACAGTATAGTTAAGATACACATACATACTTATCTTAAAATATTGAAATATTAAAATAACATTTACTAAAGCTCAATATTTGTCAACTTTCAGAATAAAATTGAAAACATAGAATATGAATACAACCTTCAACACGATAGAGACAGAGATATAGACACAGAGAGCGAGCGAGCGAGCGAGAGAGAGAGAGAGAGAGAGAGAGAGAGAGAGAGAGGAGAGAGAGAGAGAGAGAGAGAGAGAGAGAGAGAGAGAGAGAGAGAGACAGAGAGAGAGACAGAGAGACAGACAGAGAGACAGACAGACAGACAGATAGACAGACAGACAGACGGACAGACAGAGAGGGAGGGAGGGAGGGAGGGAGAGAGAGGGAGAGAGAGAGGGAGACTACACAGTATATTTTAGCCAGGTAATGTTGCGCACAATTTTCAATTTTACCGATAATATCTTCACTTACATTATCTTTCTAGTTGTACATGTATACAAAATATACCATATGATAAATATGTTTGCTGTACGAAAAAAAAGGTAATGAAATTTACTCTTTGAAATCAGATACAACTACACAATGAAAAGATACATGTAAAAACATTTAACACACACACACACACACACACACACACACACACACACACACACACACACACACTCGCATATATCCGCGTTCGCACAAGCACTTAAGTAGGTTATTTTTTTAACTTCATAGGTAAAAATAAGTGTGACGGGGCGGTGTCATCGGAATTATAATAGTCAAAGAATTATACAAGGTTACAATTTCCTCGTTTCTTTTACAGTCATACTTTATATAAAAAGGAAATTTAAAAAAACAAAATAAAAACAGAAAAAACAGGAACAGAATAAAATTGATATTTAATCTATCAACAAAACAAATCATATAAATCATAACATTTTGATAAAAGGGAAGACGAAAAAAAAAACCAACATACATTTATACACACACACACACACACACACACACGCACGCACGCACGCACGCACGCACGCACGCACGCACGCACGCGCGCGCGCGCGCGCGCGGCGCGCGCGCGGGTTCGTGCGCATGTCATCAATAAACTTCATTCTAAAGAAAGTATACGCCTGATTTTAAATAAAATCATTTAACGGAACACAAGAGGAACCCATCTGCTGTAAGGCATAACTTTTGGGGCATATTTGTTCTACAACCTTATCATTCTTATTATGGTAATAAAAATCACGTTCATAACCAGTTTGTAATCACGATGGACATAGTTATTCAGCCTACTTGATAAGATCATTAATTAAAAGTTTACACAAAATCAATTACATTCGACACGTGGGTATTAAATAGTACAAAATATGAATAAAACATTTCTCAATATTGATGGTAACAGAGAGAGAGAGAGAGAGTGGGGGACAGAGGAGAGGGAGAGAGAGAGACAGAGACAGAGACACAGAGAGAGATAGAGAGATATCTTACTAGTGACACACATATCAAATTCTAATATAGTTATAAAAATAAACATCTACACATTTTAGATAAAGTAGGCCTACACATAGTTTATATATACTGTCATAATCAGTCTTTATGAATAGTCTATATATTCATAAAAATGAATAACTACACAATATAGTTAAGATACACATACATACTAAACTTAAAACATTGAAACATTAAAACAACATTACTAAAGCTCAACAATAGTCAACTTTCAGAATAAAATTGATTACATAAGATATGAGCACAGCCTTCAACAAGATAGAGAGAGAGAGAGAGAGAGAGAGAGAGAGAGAGAGAGAGAGAGAGAGAGAGAGAGAGAGAGAGAGAGAGAGAGAGAGGAGAGACAGAGACAGACAGACAGACAGACAGACAGACAGACAGACAGACAGACAGAGACAGAGACAGAGAGAGGAGAGAGAGAGAGAGAGAGAGAGAGAGAGAGAGACTACACATTATATTTTAGCCAGATAATGTTGTGCACAATTTTCAATTTTACCAAACATATATTCACTTACACTATCTTTCTAGTTGTACATATATAGAAAATACACAAAATGATAAATATGTTTGATGTACGAAAAAAAAAATAAGGTAATGAAATTTACTTTTTGAAATCAGATACAACTACACAATGATAAGATGCATGTAAAAAAACATTTAACACACACACACACACACACACACACACACACACACAACACACACACACACACACACACACACACACACACACACCAATGCTCTGACCAGCAGTAACACAATGACTAACCAACTGGCTTTTGAAATCTTACACCATCGTTTGAAGTAGTTCAGATCACACTGTTCAATCCAATATACTTTTAGAACACTGAAGTGACAAATAGCTGAACTTTAGCAGTGTTATTTTTACAGCCAGAAAGTACATACACCCCAGGTAGGTATGTGTAAAATAGCTTGTAAGCTGTGCAAACATATTTTTCTCTGTAAAAGTCACTTGGGTAGTCAAGTGCCAGTGGTGTGTGCTTACCACCTAACCATTTTACAGGCACACAATTTTGTACAAAGCTGCCATGACATACATGAAAAATAGAAGCAATAATGATTACAGGAAGCTTTGTTTCTTCTAAAGGGATCATACATTTTCTCCACTCATTTAAAAGGGAAAAAAAATCTACATGCTACTGGCAAATGGGTTTCCAGTTCATTTTTCATTAAGTAAAATCAACAGGAAAGCAGCTTCAAATGCATACGTCAAAATATTATTCATAAAAATAATTTTGACCCAAAGTAATAAGATAAGGGGAGGTGCAGCAAACAAAGAGAAGGATATTAACTGCATAACTTATACAGGTCTACCAGATACAGTGGAAGACTACTAAGAATTTCACACAAAAAGGATAGTTTAAAACATGGCTAAGCCACGAAATTCAGGTTGTTATAAGACATAATACAGGCAACAAACCACACACATACACCATCCTTCATCTGAAGGTGAACACTATGGGCAATGCTTGGAATGGCTACACGCAACTAAACCAGTTACACAACTGTCCAGATAAAGACAAAAAATCAAAACTCCAAAACAAATATTTAAACATCAAGTACCAACAAACACCAATACTGAAAAAAAGATACATGCAAACGAACCTTTAAATCATTCAAGAAAGAGCAATGTTATGCTTGGAACAAAACTAAAGTTTTACTGGGTGACATTCAGTGTAATTAGGCTTGCTGTTTATGCTGAAAAAACATGAATAGCAATCTAATGGTGGAGGAGAAACCAAACAAACTCAAGTCCCTTACAGCTGGGGAACATAAGCCCATTACAGGCAAATGCTTCAGAGGCAAAACCATGATGTTATACAAAAAATAATGACGGGCTATGTTGAAATGTTTTCCAAGTAGAATTGGTTACACCACCATTGACAATACCC
>CM060325.1:61448665-61490422 GCA_030674155.1 Stramonita haemastoma | reverse complement strand
TGTGTGTATGCGCACGCGTGTGTGTGTGAGTGCGTGTGTCTGCGTGTATGTGTGTGCATCTCTCTCTCTCTCTCTCTCTCTCTCTCTCTCTCTCTCTCTCTCTCTCTCTCTCTCTCTCTCTCTCTCTCTCTCTCTCTCTCTCTCTCTCTCTCTCTCTCTCTCTCTCTGTGCGCGCGTGCGTCCCTATGTTTCAATGTCTCTGTGTGTCCGTGTCTCTGTGTCTCTGTGTATTTCCTTGTGTATTAAGACACACCACCACAAGCCCTTCTCACTAAAAAATATCAAACTTTATGCTAACCTGAAAGACAGGTTTGTCTGGTAAACAAAGTTTAAAAAAAAAATCAAACAGTACCAATCGTGGCAGTATATTCTATCTACCTAGTTTTCTATAGGTTTGTCTGGTAGTCAAAGAGTTTTTCAAACCAAACAGCACCAATCATTACAGTACATTCTATCTACCTAGTCTTCTATACAGCTACTACGGAAGACTTTTGCACGAAATTCCTGATCTTTTTTTTCTTTTCAAAGAATTTGGGTTAGGTTACCCACAGCTCGCAATAAAAGCTGACATTAAAGATAATAACGGGTCCGTGATAATTCCCCTTTATATCCGCGACTGGAGAAACTTTTTTTTTAACCTACTTCAATAAAGGCCGAAGTTCGAAGGCATATTAAGATGTTAGAACAATTTAATCTTGTATTTAAAACGTCATTGTCTCCCAGTCCTGGTGTTTTTTGTGGTATAGTTCTACCGTGACCGCTTTTTGTTTCGCGAGGAGTTTTGTAGCACAAAAGTATGGTGCGGTGTTATAGGATCATTACAACCAGCCATTAAAATTAGCCTGATTTTTTGTCGTAGTTTTTTCAAGGGCTTACATTTGAAGCTGGAGAATAACAAAAAAATGCCCACAAAATGAGAAAAACCTTTTAAGGTTATGGACTTTAGAGGAAATGATAAAGAATAGTTAGTCTGGAGTGTATACTTGATACAGAGAGAGAGAGAGAGAGAGAGAGAGAGAGAGAGAGAGAGAGAGAGAGAGAGAGAGAGAGAGAGAGAGAGAGAGAGAGAGAGAGAGAGAGAGAGAGAGAGAGAATATGACTGAATGACTGACTGACTGACTGAATAATCTTTATTTTCAAAGGGTAACAAAATGAGTATTTACACACTTTTTTTCATCCGGCCCTTGCCTGAGTCGGCAATAGCAACCAAAAAAACTCCACCTATACAAAATAAAACAAAACCATTAAGCAAGGATAAAAAAAGAAAGCAAAAATAAAACAAAAGAAAAACAAAATAACAATCACCAAAAACAGAAGTTCAGCATATGACTGTATAAAGAAGATAGGTATATATTCAACTAATGCATAATCCCCACTGGGTACATTAATCAATCGAGAGAGAGAGAGAGAGAGAGAGAGAGAGAGAGAGAGAGAGAGAGAGAGAGAGAGAGAGAGAGAGAGAGAGAGAGAGAGAGAGAGAGAGAGAGAGAGAGAGAGAGGCGGGCGGGCAGGCGGGCGGACGGACGGACAGACGGACAGACAAACAGACAGACAGACAGACAGAGGAAGGACAAAAAAACCCAAACAGAATTGGTAACACAGACACTGGCAGTAATGCAATATCTTTTTTTTTTAATCAAACATAGCCAGACTAACAAGGGTGATGTTGTACACTTTGGCTGTTAGCACAGTGAAAACTTCAATGCCATTAACCTTTTGGCAGATTCCATTAACACCTAATCTCACAATAGCAGCAGCTATCAGCTGCTATCCTGTCTTAACAGTTACTCCACGTTTGCTTTTTGACGGTCTCGAATGCAACTGTAACATTTTGTAACAAAAACAGAAACAAAAAAGCTAGCAATTTACACAATTTTACAAAATCACGACGACTAAGCAAATAATTATTTAGGATTTTCTTCTTTTTGGGGGGGTGGGATGGGGGTGGCTGGTGTGTGTGGGGGTTGTATTTATTTTGTTTTTAGTTTTTGTTCTTTGGCTACTGCCCAAAGGTTTACCAATGGTGGGGATTTGTGCATGTGCTATCCTTCATACTCACCTTGGAGATACCTGCAATCGTATAGCTCGATTGTTACTTCGGGTATATCTTATGCTGGGTGTGTTTGTGTTTCTGTATATCACCGAACGCTGACAAGGATTGTGACATTTTTAACAAGCATATTATTTGATCTTTTGAATGTGGATATACGCAAAGGAAATTAAGGCACTGGCAGGTCTGCACTTTGAGTTGACCTGGAAGATCGTAAAATACCCCACCCTGGATTTACCAGACGCCTCCACCGAGATTCGAACTCACAACTTCAGGGATCCGTGAGAATGATGTAGAATAGTCTTGACCACTCAGTTATAAAGTCCGTCTTCTTCGTATCTTAAAAAAAAGAAAACAACAAAAACCCAACAACCTTGAAAATCCAACTGTCTGCAAACTTTTGTAAATGGAGCTACTCTATTTTACCAAATGGGGCACAGAGTTTGAAAATTAGCCAGGAATCGAAACTTAAAACCGACATTGTCTGTGTAGCGACAAACCCCTCCCTCCCCCCTCCAACCCTAAACCTCCCTCCTCCCCTTTCCTTTCCAAAAACTGTTGCGCTCAAACGTCACTCACATCTTGAAAGAAAAGAAAAGTTTCTGGCACCTGGAAGATGGAGAGAGTCTGAAGGAGAGACAGTGACGTGTGGAAAGAGGCTATGGGCAGACGATGCCACGAGGACATTTTATCAGCTGGGGGGGAGGTGAAGGAGAGACATCAGAGACACGGACAGACGGAGACGTGGAGAGACAGAGACATGGAGGCGTGAAGAAATGGAGATTGAAAGGGGAAATCAAGTCCAAACTGGGTGGATTTACTTGAATTGAAAGTAAGTTTTTGGAGGTGTGTGGACCTCCTTGTGAGAAACTAGGTAACTTTATGGCCTAGTATTTTTGGAGAGAAAAACATAAAGTGTATTGAAAACAACAAGAAAGGAAGGATGAAAGAAAGAGTCCAAGAAGAAAATCAAAAGAAAATCAGAAAGAAGAGAGATGGGTTGACTGATAGACAGATAGACAGCAGATGTACAGAAAGAAAGAGTTTACTATGGGCTCAATGGAAAGACTGGGAGAGTTTCATCGTTCTGTGTCTTTCTTTTCTTTTCTTTTCTTTCTTTCTTTCTTTCTTTCTTTCTTTCTTTCTTATTTTCTTTGATCAGAATCTGGCCTGAGTCCGGCAGAAAACAAACAAACAAACCCATGACTGTGGGAATCGAACCTGCGATTCTTAAGCCAGAACCCAATGCGCTAACCACTGCGCCTTTGCGGCTGCTTAACCTTCTTTTTTTCTTTTTCACTTTCTTTCACACCAAAAAGAAACAAAAAAACGTCAATAAAAAAACACGTGCACCTCTCAAACAACCCTGCCCCTACCGAAAACAAAAAGAAAACCTGAGACAAAACCAGGTGAACCTGAAAAACAAGAAAGGAAAGCCTGAAAAGAAAAAAAAATCCTGACGATAACGAAAGAAAAAAGTATGAACAGGGAAACCTACAGGCTTTGGTATACAAAAAGGTAAAGGTGTCCCATAACCCATGTGGTCGTAGGGAAGCGAGGCGTCAGAGACCTCAGCTTCTCTAGGGGCCAGCATATCGAGGGCGGCGCCCATCTCCTCTCCCTCGTTGCTTTACTTTTCATAACCTTAAAGAGGGCAGGTACCCATTTACAGCTGGGTAAACTGTGGGGGACTGTACTGAAGCCAAGGCGCGCAAACGGTCACCCATCCAACTGGTACCCACGCTCGACACTGCTTAACTTGACTGGGGAAAGCGAGCGCACTGACCACTGAGCTATCGCGCACCCATTTCAGGAATCCCTAGGAAACAGCTTTTCATTCAGTGCTGCTGCAGTTCAATGACTTACGAGGAAGAAAAGAGGAAAAGGAAAAGAACTTGTCTCAGCAGAGATGCTGTATGGAATAACTGACAAAACCGCCGTCCAGCGCCACTGACCAACACAATGCCCGTAATAACAATTTGCTCGAGCTATCTCCGTCTAAGGGAGACAACTCTACAGTTTTCTGTCTGTGACGTAGTTCTTTCCCTTTGACCACAAATCGTGCACGAGTTTTATGTGTGCTGTTCCAATTAGGCCTACGTCACTAGTTTCCAACAAGCAATTAACGTGTTCTGATTTAATCCCACAGAGAACAGTTGTGTATTGCACACTGTATTGCACACTGTATTGCATTGCGTTGTATTGCAATGCCGTCTGGTAACTGGATTGATGCGGTGTAATATTGCACTGCATTGCATTGCTTTGTATTGTCGTGTATACCATTTAAAGTCATGGAGTATTTCTTTGAGTGGACATTCAGGGTGCCCTCCCCGGGGCAAATTCGTAGCCACAAGAGCAGCGCCACCCATTATCATTTTATCTATTTTCCTTCCTGTTTGTATGTGTATTTACCTCCCCATTACAGTGACTTTTTTACGTAAGTTTGCCAAGTACAACTCTCTAGTTGCCATGGGTTCTTTTACATGTGCTGAATAGGTGCTGCACATGAGAACCTCAGTTTATCGTGTTATCCGGAAGACTAGCTCCCAGACTTCCACTCACGGTCTAGTGGATGGGGCAAACGTTTGGGGCACAAACGGGGATCAAACCTGGACTATCCGCTTTCTAGGTAGCTGCGTTGCCTCTAGACCACCGATCCACTTAATAGTGTTTTATTCATGATAGAGTTCTCTGTGCAATAAACTAAAACTCTTTGTCTTGAGTAGAGTAAATTCCTATTGCACCTAATCTCCTGTGGCTTCGTTGTTGTTGTGGTTTGTTTTTGTTTTGCATTTCGGTCTGTAATTCAGTCTGTTCACCAAAAAATACATGCAGAGCATTTTGGGCACACAGTAAAGCCTGTTGCATTTTTCGGAAGAGTATAGTCAGTTATAGCGTCTCGGTAGGAATGGATGAAATAAAAAATAAAAAACACGGCGCACATTGTGTCGTGTTTGGATATCATTCTGAATGTCGGAAAGCTACTAATTTCATTATGTGCAGCCCCCCCCACCCCCCACCCCCCGCCCCCATCTCACCCCCAATCCTTTCAAAACAACCCAATAAAAAACAAAAAACAAAGGCTGGCATACAAAAAATATTAACATAGGTGAACTTTGGAACTTAAGCCGAGGAACGAAAAATTAATGGACATCACTAGCTATTATTAAAAGTAAATAGCCTTGGACTGTGGCAAAATAACTTTGTCAGTTATTGATAGAAGCAAAGTGTCAAGGCCTACATTAAACTGATGTGATGGTTTAATCAATGTAATGTTAAAGTTTTCTACATCCATGACAAACTATTACAATAACAGGTCGTGTAATGACATCAGCAACAACATCAACCACAACAATAACAACACCACCACTACCACCACCGTCGACCACTACAACCATCACCACCACCACGACAAAAAACGACGAAAACAACAGCATTTCTATTTCTATATTAAAAAACAGGCACAGAAACTACTGTTTCCGCCCTCGTAACGAAAGCTTACCTGATCCAAGGTAATCTCATACGGTGATGGATCAGATAAACTAACTCCTCCCTACTCACCCCCTCCCCCAAGCAGACAGCTTAATTAATTATTTAACCACAAGAAGCTGAGTAGGTCTACAGCTTTGCAAATGACACCAGTGGTCAGGAATCGTCTCCTGAACACTTTTCAAATGAAATGGTGTATTTATGTCTGAATTCGATCTCTCTGCTATGTAATGAAGAAGGAGAGACGGGCGTTGGAGAGTTTTGTATAAAAAAAAGAAGAAATGTCCCGAAAAAGTTTGTCACGAATATCAATATCCGTTATTTTCTGTCAGTTTAGAATTCATGATTATTATCTTTTAAAAAAGTATCTTTAACTGCTTTTCAGTATCATTTTTTTCTGTCCTAGTTCTCGGATCTGAGAAAGGGGATTATCCACACTCAAGGTCGTTTTCTTGACGTTTCTCGGAGAGAGTTCCAAGGTTTACCATCTCCCAGGTCTACTTCAAGTGCAGACCTGTCAGTGCCTTCATTACTTTCGTGTATATATACACACGCAGGAAATTAAGTAGGCACGTTACGGATTCCGTGACTCATGCCAGCGTTTGGTGTAGTTAGGAAAACGCAAACCTATCAAACATACATCTTCAAAGTCAGAATGCGGTTACATTCATGGTAGGCAACCCCCCCCCCCCCCCCACACACACACACAAAAAGTGGTCATACACGTAAAATTTCACCATTGGCTAGCCTCAGAGCTCTATTCGAGTAAAGAAAAGAAAAGAAAAGAAAAACACCAAAAGCTATCCTAGATCCAGAACAGCGTCTTCAAAGGAATTGGTAACAGCCTCGTTTTTTTTTTCTTTTCTTTTTTCTTTCCTTTATTTTTTGTGTATCGTTTTTTAAAGAAGAAACGATCTTTTGATCAAAACTTGTGTGAACGATCTACACGCTTAACTCATCCAGTTTCCAATCAAGTGTACAAGGAAGTCTATCTTGACTCGCCTCCTGATTGACTTCAATCTACATGCTGTTGAACACTAAGGACAACCTTTCTCAAAGAAGCTGCATGCTGGCACACTTTGAACAAATTCGTTTGTTCCATAATCATTTTCTCTACAACTCATCAAAGCCTTAGCCAATTATGCGAGATATGTAACTGACTCCTTGCTTCTTTCATGTGCAATGCACATGCTTCATAATAATTATGTTCTTTACTCATCAAAGGTTTAGCCATGATTATGTACATGAAAGATATAATTGACTTCTTGCTTTTTTCATAATAGTGTATGTAATACAGATTTTGTTGCACTGGTTACAAAGTTACAAGGACAAAATGTGATTATCATCAGCTTTATTTTACATCAAAACCATTGACTGAGAAAAACTGTTGACACAGATAATGTTGCTGCTATCAAAAACAATTATCTTCTAGGTGTACCTCTTTGCTTGCTTGTGTTTGGAACATTTTTCTCTTACCTCGAACTATCTCTGTCTTTGTCTGCTTTTCTCCTTCCCCATTCTTTCATTTCTATCCCACACACACACACACATACACATACACATACACATACACACACACACACACACTCACACACGCGCACACACATACATACACGGACACACACACATACATACATACACGGACACACACACATACATGCACGCACAAACATACACACACAGACAGACAGACAGAACAGACAGACAGACAGACAGACAGACAGACAGAAAGACAGACAGACAGACAGACAGACAGACAGACAGACAGACAGACATGCATGCGTACATACATACACACGCGCGCGCGCATCCCCCCCCCCCCCACACACACACACAAACATACCCACATTGAGCATATATTCAAAATCCCGTTTCGCCTTTCCGAAAGAGAAGGCCATTTCGTACCAATAGGAAAAAAATGACATTTTTTTTTTAACACGTGCACACAGGCGTCGTGTTCTGACAACGTCCCCGAAGCCAAAATTCAGCTGCCTTCATTGTGGATAGAAATTGTCGCATACACAAAAATCTCACCATAGAGCAAAACTTCAGAGCTCTAGTCGTGGAACGAACAACAACACAAGGAATGGAAGCAGAGAAGAGAATCACGAGGCAGACTTTTTCAACCGGCAGACAAAAAATATTCTCAAAACCAGCAATGCCGACAATAGTGACACAGTGTATGCACCTTCTCTTCAGAGACTGCAGCAGAAAGTGTATGGCACGGAATGGCTTTGTTCTTTTGTTTAATAACCACTCGGGTTAGGTTGTACCCACGACTCGACTTGAAAACATCTCTCTTCTTCTCTTTCTTCGTCGAACGCTCAGACAGCAGCTATTGTTGTCTGTCACATGGGCGAAAATGCGTTGCGCTGCCGTTAGGAGCCTGACAAGTCACGCCCAGCGCATCCGACTTAGGCAGGAGCATGGTCCAAGAAGGCAGCAAGTAGACACGGAGGAGGTGACAGGAAGGAAACAAAACAAGGTAGAAACAAAGAGAGGGATGGAAAAGAGGGAATTTCAACCACATAATTCTCAGGATGGTATTTATACTGACAGGCTACCGTAATTTCTATGAATGGAGAAAATGGTAGACTTCAATAAAATCTGAAGTTGAAACATATCCACAAAGCCGAAATGCGGCTACCTTCATAGCAGGGACAAAACTGTAGCATAGGCAAAATCTCACTGTTGGTGTTCCTCGGAGCTCTATCCGAGAAAAGGAAGAACAGCTGAAACATAGCTTCGATTTTAAACTTACTCAATATTTCGTTCCTAAAGACGTTGTTTTATTGATAATGCGTTCTTTGTGATGAAACTCCATTTTTTGTATTTTTTGTTAGGAAGAGATTTTATTGCACAAAGTAAAATGTGTATCTAAAAGATCCATATAAACACCAGTAGTCGTCTAGTAGATAGCGCGCCTGCCTAGATAGCGGAAAGTCCGGGTCGGAATGTGCTATGGTTTGATTCCCGTTTGGGTTAAAAACTTTCCCCCCCTCCATTAGACTATGAGTGGCGGTGTAGGTGCTAGTCTTTCTGATGAGACGATAAACCGAGGTCCCTTGTGTTACACATCATTATTTAGCGCAGATAAAAGAACCCACGGCAACAAGGGGGTTGTCCCTGGCAAAATTCTATAAACAACTTCTCTGATAGTGAAACACACACAGTTGCAGGCAGGAAAAATAATGGGCAGGCGCTGCACTTGTGGCGACGCGCTCTCCCCGGGGAGAGTAGCCGGAATTTCACGCAGAGAAATCTGCTGTGACAAAGTGGTATAAAATAAAATAAGAGATAAAAAAAACTACAAGAGCAAGGTGTTTTTTTGGTTTTGTTTTACATTCATAACAGGAAGAACACAAATAACTTCCCAACTGATGAAAGCATTTGAAAACTGGGATTTTTTCCAATAGAAAATAGAGAATAAGTAGTCTGGTACGATTGCCTCGTAAATGAGAGAGAGAGAGAGAGGAGAGAGAGAGAGAGAGAGAGAGAGAGAGAGAGAGAGAGAGAGAGAGAGAGAGAGAGAGAGAGAGAGAGAGAGAGAGGTTAGAGAAAAGGTGGATATGCATCCAAGATCATGCTTGCGTACTCTACACAGTCATTCATGCATAGAACTATGAACAAAGACTATGGTATAGTTTTATTTATGGGCATTTTTGTACTATTTTCCATCAGCATATAATAATAATAATACATGAAATTTGTATAGCGCTATATCTTGCAAAAACAAATCAAAGCGCTTGCATTCGACCTACACGACACACAATCAGCAACTATTTACAGTTTTGACAAATTCGAATGTACACACACACACACACACACACACACACACACACACACACACACACACACACACACACACACACACACACACACTGTTTTTGTATTGGAATAAATTGTTTTATTCGTTTAAAGGAACATTCATTGAAAATAATTTCATTCAAATATCTATTATCTCAACAAAATCCAGGCGGGTTACTAGCCATTTATAAAAATGGCAAACATGTAAATATTAGTATCACCGATATATACCACAACACAAGCTCCGAACATCAGCACACTCATTACAATATAAAAAGCACTCCCAACTTAGCAATACCTCAGCCAGTTATAAACGCCCAAGCAAAATCACACTCGTATGCGCAACAGTATCCACACCACACACACACACACACACACACACACACACACACACACACACACACACACACACACACACACACAAGCGCGCGCGCTCGCGAGAAATATTTGCACACATGCGTAGGCATTTTATGGCATAAACCCGACTAATAGCATGTATGATAAGACACTGTCAACTAAATCAATACTTTGTTCTATTAAAATATTGAACACAGGTTAAAAAAAAAAAACACACATACGCACACGCATTTTAATGATACAAATCAAACTGTTCTAACACGTTTGATTTTACAAATAAATTTATTACAATGAAAAATTTGTTCATTGAAATATTGAACACAGTTTAAAATGATAAAAGGTAGCCTTTGGAGTCATAGCAAGATGTCCTAAGTTTTTAATGTTGTTCTATTTCAGCTGCGAGCCGGCTACCCAACCCTAACTCCAGCCTTTTTTAGGCTCATGGGGGAGGTAGGCTTTTCCAAAAATCAAATCAAATCAAAATCTTATTTCCAGAAGGTACATTGAATAGGCAATAAATTTGCTTTTTTTTTTACGTCAAGCCACCTACCTAAAAAGAAAAAAAAATCAAAAAGAACCACACACAAAGAAAAAACCCTAAACCAAAATCCACTTAAACAAAAAGACCAACAGGAATGAAGCAGCAACCACACAAGCAAGTTAACCAAGAAAACCCCACCCAAAAGCGATATGGTTACTACTTATAACGACAAGTGGAGCTAAAGAAAATACAATAATAATGACAACAACAATAATAACAATAGTGATAATAATAATGATGATAATGCACTGTAAGACTCACGTAGGTTACACACACACACACGCGCGTGCGCGCGCATACGCAACTCACTCACTCACGCACGCACATGCACATACATATCGAACACACACACACACATACACACACACACACACACACACACACACACACACACACACACACACACACACACACACACACACACACACACTCACACTCGCATATATCCGTGCTCGCACATGCACTTAAGTTTTTTTTGTTTTTTAACTTCATAGTAAAAAATAAGTGTGACGGTGAGCGACATCAGAATCATAAGTCAAACAATTATATCAGGTTACAATATCATCCATTCTTTTACATTTATACTTTCACATAAAATAACAGAAAAACAGGAACAGAAAATCCTAAACATTGATATTCAATCTATCAAGAAGACAAGTCATATAAATCATAACATTTTGATAAAAGGGGAGACGAAAGAAATATATTAAAAATCACACACACACACACACACACACACACACACACACACACACACACACACACACACACACACAACAGGAGTTCGCGCGCATGTCATCAATAAACTTTATTCTAGCGAAAGTATACGCCTGATTTTAAATAAAATCATTTAACGGAACACAAGAGCAATCCATCCGCTGTAAGGCATACCTTTTGGGACATATATGTTCTACTACCTTATCAATCTTATGATTATGGTAATAAAAATCACGTTCATAACCAGTTTGTAATCACGATGGACATAGTTATTCAGCCTACTTGATAAGATCATTAATTGGGGGTGGGGTAGAGAGAGAGAGACGGGGGGGGGGAGAGAGAGAGACGGGGTGGAGGGAGGGAGGGAGGGAGGGAGAGAGAGAGAGAGAGAGAGAGAGAGAGAGAGAGAGAGAGAGAGAGAGAGAGAGAGAGAGAGAGAGAGAGAGAGAAGAGAGAGAGAAAGAGAGAGAGAGAGAAAGAGAGAGAGAGGCAAGGCAAGGCAAGGCAAGGCAAGGCAAGGCAAGGCAAGGCAAGGCAAAGTCTTTTATTCGAGGATAATAGATAAGCACTCGTGTGCTTTTTTTACATCCAGTCCCCGCCCTTTTTAGGGATACATCAAGTTGAAAAGATACTAAACAATAAAACTTTACGCAGTACCAAACAACACACAAGAATAAGGACACTATCATGATAAGGTAATAAAAATGCACTCGTTGAGAAGACAAAATCAGAAGTCACAATAAAAAGATTTTGATTATGGAAGAAAAGAAAAGTGTTAATAGGTAAAGAGCAAACAAGAAAACAAGATGAAATAAACAACTGAAAACATCAATACACCACCATCTGTGATATAAATCATACATTTGGATAAAAAGGGGGGGGGGGGGAATTTAACTAATATCCTTATTGGAGGGGGGGGGGGAGATACTACCAAAAAAAAAAAAGAAAAGAAAAAAAAAAAAACATAAAACATCCTAGATGTTTCAAAAGAATAGGCAGACAAAGAGAGAGGAGAGAGAGAGAGAGAGAGAGAGAGAGAGAGAGAGAGAGAGAGAGAGAGAGAGAGAGAGAGAGAGAGAGAGAGAGAGAGAGAGAGAGAGAGAGAGAGAGAGAGAGAGAGAAGGGGGGTGGGGGGCAGAGATCACTAACTTGTGACACACAATCAAATTCAACATAGCTATAAAAATGAAATCTACACATTGTAAATAAAATACTCATAGTTTATATATACTGTAATGATCAATCTCTGTGAAATAGCCAATGCATTCACAAAAATGAATAACTACACAGTATAATTAAAAAACACAAACTAACTAAACTTAAAACATTGAAATATTAAAACGACAGAGAGAGAAAGAGAGAGAGAGAGAGAGAGAGAGAGAGAGAGAGAGAGAGAGAGAGAGAGAGAGAGAGAGAGAGAGAGAGAGAGAGAGAGAGAGAGAGGAGAGAGAGAGAGAGAGAGAAGGCAAATTGAGAGAGCGCACTAACTAGTGACACACAAATCAAATTCTAATATAGCTATAAAAATGAACATCTACACATTCTAGATAAAGTACACATAGTTTATACATACTGTCATAATCAGGCTTTGTGAATAGCCTATAAATTCATAAAAATGAATAACTGCATAGTATAGTCAAGATACACATACGTACTAATCTAAAAATATTGAAATATTAAACTAACATTTACTGAAGCTCAATATTTGCCAACTTTCAGAATAAAATTGAAAACAGAATATGAATACAACCTTCAACACGATAGAGACAGAGAGAGAGACAGAGAGAGAGAGAGAGACAGAGAGACAGAGAGAGAGAGAGAGAGAGAGAGAGAGAGAGAGAGAGAGAGAGAGAGAGAGAGAGAGAGAGAGAGAGAGAGAGGAGAGGGAGGGAGGGAGGGAGGGAGGGAAACTACACAGTATATTTTAGCCAGGTAATGTTGCGCACAATTTTCAATTTTACCGATAATATCTTCACTTACACTTTCTAGTTGTACATGTATAGAAAATATACCATTATGATAAATATGTTTGCTGTACGAAAAAAAAAGGTAATGAAATTTACTCTTTGAAATAAGATACATCTACACAATGATAAGATACATGTAAAAACATTTACACACACACACACACACACACACACACACTCGCATATATCCGCGTTCGCACATGCACTTTAGTAGTTTTTTAACTTCATAGGTAAAATAAATGTGACGGGGCGGTGTCATCGGAATCATAAATGTCAAACAATTATACAAGGTTACAATTTCCTCCATTCTTTTACAGTCATACTTTATATAAAAAGTTAACAAAAAATAATAAAAACAGAAAAAACAGGAACAGAACATCCTGAAAATTGTTATTTAATCTATCATCAAAACAAATCATATAAATCATAACATTTTGATAAAAGGGAAGACGAAAAAAAAAACAAAAACATTCACACACACACACACACACACACACACACACACACACACACACACACACACACACACACACACACACTCACACACACACGGGTTCGTGCGCATGTCATCAATAAACTTCGTTCTAAAGAAAGTATATGCCCGATTTTAAATAAAATCATTTAACGGAACACAAGAGCAATCCATCTGCTGTAAGGCATAACTTTTGGGACATATATTGTTCTACTACCTTATTCTTATTGTGGCAGGGCGGTAATTAGATTACTTCCCTTGCGATCGAAACTGCCAATCGCAGCGTCGTGGGTGTAACGTTTGGATCCACACCTGTGAATTGTGCGATGTTCTGTATCGTTGGGGGGTGGTCGAAAGCCGTCCTCTGCATGCACTTTGCCCGTAGCGGTAAAATGTAGTATTTATGCAGCCTCTTTTTAGAGGCCACATTCCCACTGTCTGACCGTGCTGTCGTCGCCGAGAAGTTGTACAGAGTCGCGGCAGATCAAATATCTGCACTCTGTTACAAAGTGGCGTCGCCGACAGGATGGAAAGAACTTAGGGCTACTGATTAGAGCGTCAAATACGCTGGTCAGTACCCACTGTGCCTCGGGACGCGGCACAAAGTCAGCGGTGGTGGATGTGGCAGGGCGGTAATTAGATTACTTCCCTTGCGATCGAAACTGCCAATCGCAGCGTCGTGGGTGTAACGTTTGGATCCACACCTGTGAATTGTGCGATGTTCTGTATCGTTGGGGGGTGGTCGAAAGCCGTCCTCTGCATGCACTTTGCCCATAGCGGTAAAATGTAGTATTTATGCAGCCTCTTTTTAGAGGCCACATTCCCACTGTCTGACCTCGCTGTCGTCGCCGAGAAGTTGTACAGAGTCGCGGCAGATCAAATATCTGCACTCTGTTACATTATTATGGTAATAAAAATCACGTTCATAACCAGTTTGTAATCACGATGGACATAGTTATTCAGCCTACCTGATAAGATCAATAATTAAAAGTTTACACAAAATCAATTACATTCGACACGTGGGTATTAAATAGTACAAAATATGAATAAAACATTTCTCAATATGGATGGTAACAGAGAGAGAGAGAGAGAGAGAGAGAGAGAGAGGGAGAGGAGAGAGAGAGAGAGAGAGAGAGAGGGAGAGGGAGAGAGAGAGGGAGAGAGACAGAGACAGAGACACAGAGAGAGAGATGTATCTCTAACTAGTGACACACACATCACATTCTAATATAGTTATAAAAATAAACATCTACACATTTTAGGTAAAGTACACATATTTTATATATACTGTCATAGTCTTTATGAATAGCTTATAAATTCATAAAAAGGAATAACTACACAGTATAGTTAAGATACACATACGTACTAAACTTAAAACATTGAAATATTAAAATAACATTACTAAAGCTCAATAATAGTCAACTTTCAGAATACAACTGAAAACATAAAATATGAACACAGCCTTCAACAAGATAGAGAGAGATAGATAGAGGGGGGGGGAGAGAGGAGAGGGAGAGGGGAGAGGGAGAGAGAGAGAGAGAGAGAGAGAGGAGAGAGAGGAGAGATAGAGAGAGACTACACAGTATATTTCAGCCAGATAATGCTGCCCACAATTTTCAATTTTACCAAACATATATTCACACTGTCTATCTTTCTAGTTGTACATGTATAGAAAATATACAAAATGATAAATATGTTTGATGTACGAAAAAAAAGGTAAGGTAATGAAATTTACTTTTTGAAATCAGATACAACTACACAATGATGGGATGCATGTAAAAACATTTACACACACACACACACACCCCACACACACACACACACACACACACACAACACGCACGCACACACCAATGCTCTGACTAGCAGTAACACAATGACTAACCAACTGGCTTTTGAATTCTTACACCATCGTTTGAAGTATGTTCAGATCACACTGTTCAATCCAATATACTTTTAGAACACTGAAGTGATCTTTACAGCCAGAAAGTACATACGCCCAGGTAAGTACGTGTAAAATAGCTTGTAAGTTATGCAACATATTTTTCTCAGTAAAAATGTCACTTGGGTAGTCAAGTGCCAGTGGTGTGTGCTCACCACCTAACCATTTTACAGGCACACAATTTTGTACAAAGCTGCCATGACATAAATATACATGAAAAATGGAAGCAATAATGATTACAGGAAGCTTCGTTTCTTCTAAAGGGAATCTGCAACACTTTCTCCACTCATTTAAAAGGGAAAAATTCTACATGCTGCTGGCAAATGGGTTTCCAGTTCATTTTCATGAAGTAAAATCAAGGGAAAGCAGCTTCAAATGCATGGTTCAAAATTATATTCATAAAAATAATTTTGGCCCGAAGTAATAAGATAAGGGGAGGGGCAGCAAACAAATTGAAGGATATTAACTGCACAACTTATACAGTCTACCAGACACAGTGCAAGACTATAAGAATTTCACACAAAAAGCATAGTTTAAAACATGGCTAAACCACGACTTTAGGTTGTTATAAGACATGATACAGGCAACAAAACACACACATACACCATCCTCATCTGAAGGTGAACACTATGGGCAATGCTTGGAATGGCTGCACGCAACTAAACCAGTTACACAACTGTCCAGATAAAGACAAAAAATCAAAACTCCAAAATAAATGTTTAAACAAATTCCAAAAAACACAATTACTGAAAAAACGTACATGCAAAAGCACCTCGTAAATCATTCAAGAAAGAGCAATGTTATGCTTGGAAGAAAAAAGTTTTACTGGGTCACCTTTAGAGTAACAATGCTTTCTGTTCAAGCGGAAAAAATGTGAATAGCAACCTAAAGGTGGAAGAGAAACCACACACCAAACTGGTGTTCCTTACATCTGGGGAACAGATAAGCCCAATTACAGGCAAACATTTCAGGAGTAGAATCATGAAGTTACAACAAAAAGTATTAATCTCTGGCCCATGTTGGGATGTTTTGTCAAGTAGATCTGGTTACACCGCCATTGACAATACCCACATTCTACCAGATACAATGAAAAGAAAAATACAACAACAAATTACTTCCCTTTGTGCTCAGTACTTCATATTGAGTTGATAAAAAAGGCAAGAATGAAAATCAGCTTTTCATAATTCAAGAAAGCTATAGTAAATATTTTCTTACAAAATGTCATAATGTGCATGTGACAAAATGAAGATAACTAGAAAAAGCAAGTACTCTTAATACAAGACTGACTGTCCACCAGTATTCCTTGCCGAAATGTATTTTCTTCATCAAAATTTATAGCATTCATAAAACTAGACGTTCATACGGATAAGCGTTCCGTACACTGCAATGTTTACAGTCTACGACCAGCCACTAAAACAAACCCACACATTCTTTTATGCTTCACGCGACCCAGGTTTTATGAAAGCACAATATTCAGCAAGAAGGGCTAAACAACGACCCCCGCCAAAAAAAACAACCCAAACAAATCAAACCTATACCACACTGCATTATCAGTTATCTGCTTGGATACATTATTTCACACATATGATATACTGGAATTTTGGAATATACACATTTGATGTAAAGTTTCATACTTGGCAGAAAATTGTAAAAAACAGAAACAGTAGAAATTTGGACAAATTCACGAAAGCCCACTAGAAATCATGCAGCAGTTAGCGACGACTGATGTGAAATCTTTCATTTTAGTCTTGCCAATACAACCAGTTGTTTGTGGTACACCAAACCCGTTTTCCCCCATTTCATATTAACATTTCTTTTTGTGTTCATCTCTGTCTCCAATACATTACCAAAAAAAAGTTACATTGGCCCATAAACTTTTCCATTTTATTTCCTTTACAGATTTAACTGAACAAAAATCAAACAAAAAGGCTGCGATTAATACATTTGCGCTGACAAATGGAAATCAAATACTGCTGGGAGAGATGCAGATGGAGCAGTCTATCAATGGGCTGGGAGTGCTATGACCTGGGTAACGAGCATGTCCCTGAGCTACAGCAAAGCAAAAGACAAGGAAATCAGGGAACAGGATATATCAATAACATGCCTGTAATCATATAATCTACGAATAAGATTAAAGGCAGACATTTATATACATTTTGTAGAATAAAAGGTAAAGGTAAATGTTTCCATAGCCTATGTGGTCGTCAGGGAGGGAAGTAACAGTATAGAGAGCGGCGCCCATCCCATCTCCTTCACTGCTTCATCTTTCCTGTCCCTAAAGAGGGCAGGTACCTATTTGCAGCTAGGTGACTATTAAAACCAAGAGGGCAAACGGTTGATCATCTGCTTGGTAACCAAGATGAATGCTACTTAATGGATTATATACCATAATGATCCTAGTAACAAAAGAAAAAGAAATAGCTCAAGCTTTAAGATATATGCTGAACTTTTCACATATGAAATTACCGTAACTTATTTAATTTTACATTCCAATACTTCTTACGCCTCCAGCCTTTACAAAAGCAGTAGCAAGTTTTTAAGTCGGTGTTGGTTACATAAGCAAAGATAGCTGTTTTTTTTTAAACTAAACAGACATACAGAGTTTTAACTTCCAAATTTGGGTAACTGCTTTTGTCCACTTAACTCTACCCTTAATATAAACGCACCCACCCACCCACCCACACACACCCACACCCACACGGGTGTGTAGCTTTTGGGTAGGCTGCACAATATATCATACACTGATGATTACCTGAGGTAGACCATTCCCTAGATACCCACTGTCACAAATACTATGAATTATGTTCACACAACACACACACACACACACACACACACACACACACACACACACACAACACACACGAACAGACTATCTACCCCCGCTTTTTAATAAGACCCTATTTCTGAAGTAGATTATCACAGTTTTCCAGTATCTTCCCCCAACGATTATACATTAATGCATTCTAAACCCAGCGCCTCCTTTTGTTTATAGACAAAATCTTCAAAACTGCACACCTATCAACCAATTATTCCACCATCTATTCTAAACCCAACATCCTCCTACTTCTGTTTCTAGGTACACTTTTCTAAAAGGCTCCCGCTTATCCCCATCCTCAGTCTTTCACCTCTTTCCCCATCAGCATAATACAAACATCGACACCCCTCCCCTTCATAGCAATTTTTTTCCGAAAAATTATCGCGCCCCTCCACCCACCACCCCCCCCCCAAAAAAAACAATGTGTAGCCACCGTGTCAGCATACGCCATTATCCACCTGCCTTTTGTGTCCACATGTGGGGCCAGGGTTAGTAATGGAATTATTGTTAGAGTTAGTGTTAAACGTTAATAGCGGGTAGGGGTTTTCTGTCAGCTGGTCTGTCTGAATGTTAGAATTCATGTGGACACAATAGCACGTCGACAACTGGTATGCAGCTTAAGACACAATGCTACGCCATACTAAAACCGGATCGTGTTTCTGACGAGTAGGCCATCATGTGCCGGACAGAACGTATAACCACGTCCACAGAGGGACTGGATGGAAAAAAGCAAACATGCACTTATTCGAGTATCCTTGCAAAAGGAAGTTTAGATAAATTAAATAAATGGTCTGTAGCTTGCAATACTACGAAACTTTAAATTGGAATCACCAGTTCTATTAAAGGCCAAGGCTTGGGCATGGGTGCCTACAAATTTTCAGTTAAGCTGTCAAACTATTTCAAGCCTCACATTTCATTTTTGAATCCCTTGAAAAATATGAGCCCTCCAAAAACCACGTAAAAAACCCCTTCCATTCAGCCCTCTTTTAGTGTCCCCACTGCTCGAAATGTGCATCGGATTCCCTACTAAAACTCCCCTTTTTCCCTTTCTTGTCTCTCCATCCAACCTCATGTCTTCTTCCCACAACTAGCCCCTTCACACACACATACACACACACACTTAAAACTATACAACACAAATGTTTTGTTAAATTTCAAAAACAAAGATAGCCTACAACTACTGCATAATCTGACTGATGTACTTGATACCAGACAAGAACAGCATACCCCTAGCAATATTACCGATAGTTGCTCCCAATACTAAAAAACCCTCTTGCCAATTGTATCCATAAAATAGTTCTGAAATACCCCGTTAGGCTAGTGGTGGTTAAAGTACGGATTTCACAACAGCAGTAAAACCCGAGGATATTTTCTCAAATTATTTTTTTTTTAGGATTTTTGAGCAAGTCTACTTCAGCCAAAATCAAAGCCTATTGATTATTTTTCAATTTATTTTCTTGAGGTATTTGAAACTTCACTTCCGAACGACCATTTAGGCTATGGAACACATTTACCTATTTTCTAAAGAACAAAAATAAAGTCTCATAAAAATAAAATAAGCATTACCTTTATAGCACATGAGTCATTAGCACAATCACAAAGAGACATTAACAGAGATGTTTTTTACTGGCTTAAAGAAGTCTACTAATCCGTCTATTTTTGCCATCCTTCTGTGGTTCTTTGTACCTTTTCTCTCCTTGAAAAAAAACAAAACTTCAAGCACATTTCCAATAGGTATTGATCGACTACTATTTTGCCACTTTGCCACACGAGGTCCGGGGGGGGGGGGGGGGGGATGTTTGTTTTAAGAGTAGTCTGAAACGGTTCTTGACAAAAATCTATTTTTCTCCAAAAGGCAGCATCTTTTTTATCACAGTAGTATCAGT
The DNA here is from genome assembly GCA_030674155.1 of Stramonita haemastoma. Taxonomy (NCBI): domain Eukaryota; kingdom Metazoa; phylum Mollusca; class Gastropoda; order Neogastropoda; family Muricidae; genus Stramonita; species Stramonita haemastoma. The sequence continues at coordinate 61,470,376 of CM060325.1, read as the reverse complement.
GTGATTTCTGTCTTTTAAAATAGCATGTATCCAAATAGTTATGACATAGATCTATACTCATACATAGCCATTAAATAAACACACACAAACACATCTTATTCCACTCTATTATACATCTGTTCCAACTTGAAGAGTTTAAATTGAGTTTTAGGAGTTTTGCATCATAGTATCAATATTCTATGGATGAGGTGTCCGCAACACAAAGCTTAGTTTATACATATATATTATATATATATAATATATATATATATATATATATATATATATATTATATATAAAATATTATATATATATATATATATAATATTATATATTACAAATAGATGATTCAAAAAGCGGAAACTCTACAGCGCTGGGTTTTTTTTTGATAAACTTTTACAGAAGATATTAGCTGATTTACTGACATGGAATTTTTGTACAATATGAAATTCTATCATAACCCAAAAACATTCCGCAATACCGTTTCTATGGAACTATATAGATAATTCATCTGTCCACAAATTCATAATATATTCATTACTCTTCTATGGTCATTATGTTTTCAATGAGTTAACTTCAGAGTTTGATTTATGAAAATCTATTTTGTGGTCTCTGTTTATATTTTTCAAATCAATCAGAATCTTTAAAAAATCGTCTTTGCACAAAAAGATAAAAATAATAAAACAGTTTTAATCTGTCTGTACAACCGAGTGAAATTATTCATGTTAGAAGATGCATAAGTTGGTAAGTGTTCTGCTATAGATGAAATCTGAGCTTAGATACAAAAGTTTTGTTTAAGGCTAGTCAAACCTAACAGTCTACACCAAAAAAAGTTGAAAAAATAATAAAGTGAAAGAGCTCAATCACAGAGAATGTCATAGTTGGTCGAGTTCTAAAATTTTAATTTTTAAACACTATTTTTTTTTGTAGCCGGACATGCATGAGACAACCAAACCAAGTCATTGAACATGGAATTGCAATGGCAACTGTCACGGTAGGGTTTGCATAAAATCATAGCCAGTTTCTAAAGCTTCTTTACACAAGTTTTCGATAAATGAAATATTGCATGCTATCAATAAGTCATTCAATCTGGTCTTAACTTGCACAAGATTTTTTCACCTCTTTGAGATTCCACCAGAACTACACAAACCAAACAAACAGAGTTGCTTTGAATAAAAAAAGAAAAAAAAACACCAACACCACCAACGTCTACTCCACATAAATCAACCCAAACGTTGTGTCTGAAAAATCCTAGAATTAGAAAAAAAAATTGAAAGTTTTCCTTTCAACCAAATATTGCTAAACGTATTCTGTATCCCTAGCCTCATAAACCGATGGTAAATTTGTTACCAAAGCAAAACACTTTTCAAATGATGGCACACATTTTTGCTGAATGTTGCAACACACATCACCAAACTACTGATACCAATTCTACAGAATTGTTAAAAAATGTCCCAGGGATGGAATAATTTAAAAAAAAGCTTCTATGCAGTGGTAGATATCAGGGAAGGAGAATGTTTATGTCAAGTTTGAGGCATACAGTTCAACATCACTATGAAGCGTTGAATCGGCAGCACGATCAGACCATTTAGTTTGTAAAAGACCCTATATGGCATTACAAATGCCTAAGCCATTGTAAAAAAAAAAACAAACATTCAAGTACGAGACCACATCTTTCTTCAGTAGGTCTTTACCATGACTTGTGTGTGTTGTCCGTTGTGTGGTGTGTGTGTGTGTGTGGTGTGTGTGTGTGTGTGTGTGTGTGTGTGTGTGTGTGTGTGTGGTGTGTGACATTTTTATTTGAAGTTGTCTTAGAATGTTTGAACAAATATGAAATGCAGCTATCTTGTGTCTTTTGAGATTAGGATTCCTATCAATATTCCTATCAGTATTGTAATTCCTTTCTGGATTTTTTGTTGTTGCTTGCCCGGGACTTGACTGCACTTGACTGGACTCCAACCCCTCCACAGTAGTTCAGGACTGGTCTTCAGCCTTCAAGCCCCTGAAAGCAGATACAGATACAGAAAAAGAAAACGAGCGGCAGAAGGGAGTGGGCAGAGGGAGAGAGGGAAAAAGAGTACAGAAGAGACGGAGAGAGAGAGAAGAGAGAGAGAGAGGAGAGAGAGAGAGAGAGAGAGAGAGGAGAGAGAGAGAGAGAAGAGAGACAGAGAAGAGAGACAGAGAGAAGAGAGAGACAGAAGAAGAGAGAGAAGAAGAGAGAGAGAGAGAGGAGAAGAGAGAGAGAGAGAGAGAGAAGAGAGAGAGAGAGAGAGAGAGAAGAAGACAGACAGACAGACAGACAGACAGACGAGACAGAAGGAAGAAGACAGAGGTAAAGAACAGAGATAGAGAAGAGAGATAGAGACAAGAGACAGATGGAGAGAGAGAAGACTTAGAGAGGAGAGGAGGAGAGAGAGAGAGACAGAGAGAGAGAGAGACAGAGACAGAGAAAGAAGACAGACAGAGACAGAGAGAGAGAGAGAAGAGAGAGAGAGAGAGAAGAGAGACGAGAGCGAGAGAGAGAGAGAGAGTGAGAGTGAGTGAGAGAGAGACAGAGACAGAGAGACAGAGAGGTGAAGGTAGGGAGAGTGTGCGAAATTCTCAACGAATTGGACTGATCTAAAAAAAAAAAAAAAAAAAAAGTTTCGACTAAACAAAGGAAAACTCATAATTATGTGGAACCAACGTTACTGAAAATCCATTATTGTTATCTGAAAAAAAACACCTTTATCTAATATAACACATTACATCGAAGCAAAGTAAATTCAAATCTGCTTTAGTTTTATTTATTTGATTTATTCATTCTTTTATATCGAAAATACTGGGATAAGCATTCATGAGCATTTTATGCCAAGTCCCGTGTGTATGCCGTTTTTGTAAATTTTGTCATCTGTTCACACCGCACACAATGGCCTACTCTTACGAAAAGCGAAACATGATTTAACGTTTGCGCATGATGTTCTACGTGCGTTCGCACACGGGACCTCGGTTTATATCTTATTCGAAAAACTGTTGGGGAGAGTGGAGTCAGAACTGATGTTAACTCCAGAGGAAAAATAACCTCGAACGGGAATCGAACCCGGGTTCTCAAATTGCGAGCGAAATGTTCGTTCCACTAGGCTATCCCGTCTTTATTGCTTATGCATTTATTTCTCTACCAACAACTTGTCCATGTATTTCAACAGAACAGCCTACCATTTTCAGACTACATAAATTACTATTTTTAAAGTCAAGTATGAATGAGATCAGCGATTTTCTCACTTTTATGTCAGAAGCACGTCTTGGCTCCCCTCCAGGCAGGCAGTTGCAGCATCAGTCTAACAACAAACTGTTGACAGATTCTTCAACACAGCACTGAGTTTGTTCCAAAGGAAAGGCAGGTCCTGGGAAGATCTCCACTGGCGCCCGGTTCTTTTCTCTGGATGAACATGGAACAGTGGCTGGTCATAGTCGACTTCGGTGGCACTCTCCCGGTTCACAAGGTACCTGGCGAAACATGTATTATTTGATTTATTTGTTTATTTATTTATTTGTTTATATCGAGTATAATGAAATACGCATTCATTTGCTTTTTTAACATCCAGTCCCTGTGTGTATGCAGTTTTGTAAGTATCTGTTCCCACCGGCACACGATGGCCTACCTTACGAAAAGCGGAACAAGATTTAACGTGTGTGCAAGATGTTCTGCGTGCGTTCGCACACGAGGTCTCGGTTTATAGTCTCTTCCGAAAGACTTTTGGGGGGAGTGGAGTCGGCGCTGATATTAACTCCAGAGGAAAATTCCTCTCTACCGGGAATCGAACCCGGGTCGTCAAATTGCGAGCGCAATGTTCTGACCACTAGGCTATATCCCGCCCCAAACCTTGTAGATCACAAGGGGAATGGTAGGGAAAGAAAGCAACAACAAAAAACCATGGGGGATTTAAATAAACAGAAATAAAGGTCAGACCAGGAAAGACCGGAATAAGAAGAGAAGTTCATAAATAAGAAGAGAGAGGCAAGAAAAGAAAAATAGTAGGAATAGAGTAAAAAGAAACAAAAAATTGTCCAGTCTGAAGCAACAAACCTCTTCAAGCTTAAGGAGCAGTACAAAGCTCAGACGGACAGAAACAATGGACAATTGACTCACAAAACCAAAAATATTAGACTAAAAAGAAATATCCTATCAAGACAAAAACCTTATATGGACACGAAATTATAAAATTCCTTACCTTCATTTCAGAAAGCGCGGGTTCTGATGGCTGTGATAACTTGTCAGGTCACAACACAGGCACTGGATAAGGCAGGTCCTGATAGCTGCTCTCACACTTGTCAGGTCACAGGCACGTATGATCCACATGACTTTAACCACCCGGTTAGGACCATGTATCAAAGGAGGAAGAGGAGGAGGGATCTTTTCGACGGAAATTATGTAAGAATGAAGCGACAATAGCTACAGCGGCTAATGACAAACAACGTAGGAACAGAGTGACAAAGAGTCCCAGCCCGTCGTAACCCCTGGAATGATGAAGAATGGAGTGACAATAGTTACAGGCTCGCATGACTGATGGAACAACGAGTGCAGCCCTCATGACCACTTTCAAAACCTTTGTAGAGGGAGACACCAAGATCACTGGTACCAGGATTGCTCTCCTCTTAACTCCACCGTCCCCCTTTTTTTAGCTCTAGTTTTATTCTATTTTGTTTTAGCTATTTAGCATTTTTGTTCCCTTGTAGTCTAGTTTTCTCTAAGTTTTTGTTTTATTTTGCTACATTTTATTTTTATTTTATTTCTAAATTTATTCTCTCTTAACTTTTGGGGGGAGGTGGGGTTGTTTGCTATTTATATTTTTTATTAGTGTTTTTAGTTTAAAATTCTATCCATTTTGTTTTTAACTTTTAGCGAGGAGCATTGTTGCAACCAGAAGCTTGGTGTCCAGTGATCATTTGAAGACAACTGACGAGGCAGCCATGTAGAACAGACGCAGACCCTCTCCAAAAACCACTAAGCACAACACATCTCCAAAAACCACGAGGAACAACACATCTAAAACTGTAAAGCACAACACATCTCCGAAAACTGTAAAACACAGCACATCTCCGAAAACTGTAAAGCACAACAAATCTCCGAAACTGTAGAGCACAACACATCTCCGAAAACTGTGAAGGACAACACATCTCCGAAAACTGTAAAGCACAACACATCTCCGAAAACTGTAAAGCACAACAAATCTCCGAAACTGTAGAGCACAACACATCTCCGAAAACTGTGAAGGACAACACATCTCCGAAAACTGTAAAGCACAACACATCTCCGAAAACTGTAAAGCACAACAAATCTCCGAAACTGTAGAGCACAACACATCTCCGAAAACTGTGAAGGACAACACATCTCCGAAAACTGTAAAGCACAACACATCTCCGAAAACTGTACATCTCCGAAAACTGTAAAACACAACACATTTCCCAAACTGTAGAGCACAACACATCTCCGAAAACTGCAAAGCACAACACATCTCAGAAAACTGTAAAGCTCAACACATCTCCGAAAACTGTAAAGCTCAGCACATCTCCGAAAACAGTGTACCCCCCAAAAGTACTAATCTTCGAAAACAATGAAGCACATTTTAAACTATGGAATACAACATATACCCCAAACTATCAAGCACGACAAATCTCCGAAAACTATACAACACACCCCCCCCCCCCTCCCCCCCCCCCCCCCCCCCCAAGCTATGAAGCACAACACACATCCGAAAGCTATGAGCAGAGCATATCACAGCCTAGAGCTTTAGATACCATGGTCTAATACCCAAGATCCAAAGAAGATTGTCTTTATCCTCCATTCTTCATCCTTTGATAACCAGGACGTAACAAGGCTAAGCTATCATCATGTTCCACACTGTACAAAATTAATGGGAAGTATCTGAAAAGCAAAAACGCATGTGTTATATAGATAGCACTGTCAAATAACAGGGAAGGTGTGTATGCACATAATATTTGTGGATGTGTATAGATAGATGTGTATCTAAGAGGGAGGGAGGGAGGGAGGGAGGGAGGGAAGGAGGGAGAGAGAGAGGGAGGGAGGGAGGGGGAGGGAGAGAGAGAGAGGGGGAGAGAGAGAGAGAGAGGGAGAGAGAGAGAGAGAGAGAGAGAGAGAGAGAGAGAGAGAGAGAGAGAGAGAGAGAGAGAGAGAGAGAGAGAGAGAGATTTTATTATTTTTATTTATTCCTTTATATCGAGAATAATGGAATAATCACTCATATGCTTTTTATGTCTAGTCCCCGTGTGTATGCAGTTTGTAAATAATTGTTCCCACTGGCACACTATGGCCTACACTTACGAAAAGCGGAACAAGATTTAACGTGTGCGCAAGACGTTCTACGTGCGTTCGCATACGGGGCCTCTGCTTATGGTCTCATCTCCTCTGAAGGACTTTACAAAGCATTTTTCATACAAAGACTTGCAGTGAAAAAGAAAAGTGTTCAATTCAAACCGTCCACTTCCTTCTACTGACCATAAAGTTTATTTAGCCAATCTATATTCAAGGTAAAGGTGTCCCATAACCCATGTGGTCGTAGGGGCGCGAGGCATTAGGAACCTCAGCTTCTCTAGGGGCCAGCATTTTGAGGGCGGCGCCCATCTCCTCTCCCTCGCTGCTTTACCTTTCCTGACCCTAAAGGCAGCAGGTACCCGTTTGCAGCTGGGTGAACTGGGGGGGGGGGGGGGGGTGGAACTGTACTGAAGCCAAGGCAAGGCGCTGTTTTTTTTACGGGGGTGGGGATGGTAAGAGTCTGCATAAACTTGTTTAAAAGTGAGGGGGGATTAGATGCGGAATGGTTTTGTGGTAACGACGTGGAACTAGCAAATAATTATTAGTTTAGTGTAGCAAGATTCTGACGGTAGGAATCTGGTTAGGCCACGCAGGAATGGGAGCACACGGAAATTTTGCCCGACTACTTCGTTTTTTTTCCCATTTCTTTAAAAAAAAAAGTCACTCCCTTTTTAATTCCAAATGAGACAAAAGTAGTTATGAATAACTAGTCCGAGGTCACAAAAAGAATGGTATCACTTACCTGTGGCCTCACAACAAGTCTACAAGGAGCAGCAACAGTGAATGGTCTCGCAGCTTGTCCAGTGAAGCAGCAAACTGGAAATGACTGAAACAGTGAAGTGCGCAGGCCTAGTAGGTCAGCGCCCTCTGTGGGTGAACAGAACTCACCACTTTCCTCGTGCATCACGAACCATGGCCCTGCTGATGGCTATAGCAATATTGCACGTTTACCAGCTGCCATGGCGCAGTGGTTAACACTTTGAATTTCGGACTGGAAGGTCGTGGATCTCAGGTTCGATTCCCATAAGGGTCATAGGGATTTTTATAAATCCAACTGGCTGCTACCCAAAGTAAACATGTAGTGGGCTCAGTGGAAAGATTAGGACCACACAGTCGAGCTTCAACCACTTGACGGATGCGAGTTTGAGTGTTTTTCAAATTACCTGACTAACACTGCAGGTGTCTGTAGCTCTTGTGCCCGATTGACGCCGGAGTATATTATGATAGTGAACGTAAAGTACAACCTTGTCAAGAAGTCTCAAAGCATTTGCATTTCCACAGCACTCCTATGTTGTGGTTGTGCTCACACCCACACCCCTGTATTTTGCTCCTCAGAAACTTATAATGCTGCTGCCCTGAAATTTCGTGACATTGTCAAAAAACACATGTCCTGCACATCCACGAAAATGTTGTTTGTCTGTGTTAAAAAATCTTAATTAATAAGCCAAAACACATGAATACGTCATGGGTGTGTACACACCCATACTCTATAAGGAACAATTATCATTACAACATTAGAGTGACGTCACTGTCCTGTGAGGCTCCCTACATCCTGGTTGTTAGGACACCTGTCCTTGTACTGAGAACAGGAAAGTAGAAAAAGTGCTATACTTTTAAAATAAATCAAAATCTCAAAATTGCCAACCTGACCCCCACCTGCCTTTAATGGCTCCTAGCAGACAAGTGGGTGAGGAGCTAAGCGATTCATTTCGTGGTGGAGCGTCACCTATGTGTTGACATTTGATGCCGCATCATGTTGCATGCATACAGTCATTAAAACCACCCAGAAGTTAAGGTTTTCATACGAAATATACCATCTCATTCTTTGAACTTTTGTGGTTGTTGCAAATTATAGAATTGACATCAATTTATAACGCAATCAAATACCTTGCAAATCTGGTTCAATCATTTTTGTTTTTTGAACCAATCAAAAGTTAGAAGCAATGGCATTTTGGTACCACCTGTTCAGTTTGAAAAACAAAGACAGACGATATGGCAATTTACCAATAATAATATCCACTAAGCAGACGACTCTATGGGTAAAATGTCTGCAAAACAGCGCAGCCAGGACTAACCATACTGATTGATGGATTGTGTTTCCAGTACGAATTAGAAATGACAATGTTTCACTTGGAAATCTGATGCAGCTCATGGTAATACAAAACTGGATCGGAGAAGATGTCTTGTTTGTTTTCTCTGCTGAGATTTTTGGTCAGTGTAAACAGCCAAAGACAGCTGTAAAAACGAGAACAAATTTGTCTCAGTTTAGGTGTTGTGTTCCCTGCACTGGTTTCAATTATCCCTCAGGTGGATGCTAAGTCACCTGTCGGTATGAAACAGTATTCCTACCTTCTGGAGACTTTCTCTGCTAACAATTCTCTCTTTCCTATTCCTCTGTTTGTTTCCACCGTGTTCCTTTTCTTCCTGTCACCTCCTGTCCCTCTTCTCTGTTCTTTGGAAGAATTGCGAAAAAGACGAGATGGAGAAGAAGAATTGCGAAGAAAAAGAATTGCGAAGAACAATTGTAAAGAAGAAGAAATGCAAAGAAGAAGAATTGCGAAAAAGAAGAAGAATTGCAAAGAAGAAAAAGAATTGCGAAGAATTGCAAGGAATTGCGAAGAAGAAGAAGAACTGCGAAGAAGAAGTAGAAGAATTGCGAAAGAGTAGAAGAATTGCGAAGAAGAAGAATTGTGAAGAAGAACAATTGTAAAGAAGAAGAATTGCAAAGAAAAAGAATTGCGAAGAAGTATTGCGAAGAATTGCAAAGAAGAAGAATTGCGCAGAAGAAGAATTGCGAAGAAGAAGAAGAAGAATTGCGAAGAAGAAGAATTGCGAAGAATTGCAAAGAAAAAGAATTGCGAAGAATTGCAAAGAAGAAGACTTGCGAAGAAGAAGAATTGCGAAGAAGAATTGCGAAGAAGAAGAAGAATTGCGAAGAAGAAGAAGAATTGCGAAGAAGAAGAAGAATTGCGAAGAAGAAGAATTGCGAAGAAGAAGAAGAATTGCGAAGAAGAAGAAGAATTGCGAAGAAGAAGAAGAAGAAGAAGAAGAAGAAGAATTGCGAAGAAGAAGAAGAATTGCGAAGAAGAAGAAGAATTGCGAAGAAGAAGAATTGCGAAGAAGAAGAAGAATTGCGAAGAAGAAGAAGAATTGAGAAGAAGAAGAAGAAGAAGAAGAATTGCGAAGAAGAAGAAGAAGAATTGCGAAGAAGAAGAAGAAGAGGAAGAAGAAGAATTGCGAAGAAGAAGAAGAAGAAGAAGAAGAATTGCGAAGAAGAAGAAGAAGAATTGCAAAGAAGAAGAAGAAGAAAGAAAGAAAGAAAGAAAGAAAGAAAGAAAGAAAGAAAGAAGTATCCAATGCTTTAGTTAGTTATCGGAAGCTGCTTGTGCGGAATTTGTAGGGAGACCATTTCTGGAATTAAAGAAGACATGGGCTTTGAATGCTTTTTTTTTTTTTTTAAAGAGAGGTGGATCGGTGGTCTAGGAGGTAACGCCCCTTTCCTATAAAGTGAAAAGACCGGGTCGAAGTGAGTGGTGGTCTGGGTGTTAGTCTTTCGGATGAGACGATAAACCGCGGTCCCGTGTGTTACACATTATTTAGCGCACGTAAAAAAAAACAACAAAAAAACACGGCAACAAGGGTGTTGTCTCTGGCAAAATTCTGTAGAAAAAAACCCACTTTGATAGGGAAACAAATACAGTTGCAGACAGCAAAAAAACTCCAGAATAATTGGTAGGCGCTGGACTTGTGGTGACGTGCAGTCCCCGGGGGGAGCAGCCCGATTTTAACGCAGAGAAATCTGCTGTGACGTAAAGTGATATGAAATGAAATAAATAATATGCACAGTCACCACTTTAGTCTGGGTATGTTGAACTGAAAAAAAACCAACAAAGAGGGGTACGTTCTGATTACTTACCCTTGTTTCTGTTCCCTTTCCTTTAAAACTCTTAGTCTGTGATCTGTCTCTTTCTGTGTCTGTCTATTTTTCTGTCTGCCTATGTGCCTGCCTGCCTGCCTGTCTGTCTGTCTGTCTGTCTGTCTGTCTGTCTGTCTCTATCTCTCTGTCTCTTTCTAGTCTGCGAGCTGCTTCTCTGTCTATGCCTCAGTCCATGTCTCTATTTGATTCTGTTTATGTCTGTCTGTCTGTCTGTCGCTGTGTCAGCAAACCGCTCCTCTATGTCTGCCAGCCTGTTTGCCTGTCTGCTTGCCTGTCTATCTGTTTGCCTGTCTGTCTGTCTGTTTGTTTCTGTCCTTGTTAGGTACACTTACCAGTCTAATTATCGTCTATATTTCAGTGAAAACCAAAACTTTGAAATGGCTCCCGAATTTTGAGGTCGTTTTTGTTCTTCCTGTATCAAATGTAAAGTAAAGCAATAAAAAAAACCCCATCAGCAAATAAAAAGCAAAACCAAAAAAATCTAACAAACACCTTCTCCCCACAGATCTAAACAAATCAAATGTATTTTCTGAGGAAGCTTAACTCATTTTTTGTCGACAAAAAGATTCTTTCTTTGTTCTACAAGTCTTATAATAGAGAGCGTTTTAAGTTTTGCTTTCATTTGCTGGTACAATAACCTTAGCATTAAGAACAAGAATGGTCTTCAGAGAATTGTGAGAATCTGCTCTAAAATTATCGGAGAAGAACAAAGAGACCTCAGGTTGTTTTGTAATCAGCAGCTTGTACGTAAAGCAAGAGCCATTTTGGCCGATTCCTCCCACGCTCTGTTTTCAGAATTTCAATTGTTGCCTTCAGGACGTCGTTTTCAATGCCACAACAGCAAAACAAACAGAGAAAGGAATTCCTTTGTGCCAGTAGCTATTCGAGTTCTAAACTCATAATAACACTGACTGAGGTTGTTTGTTTTTGTTTTTGTTTGTTTGTTTGTTTGTTTGCTCTTTTGTGTGTGTGTGTGTGTGTGTGTGTGTGTGTGTGTGTGTGTGTGTGTGTGTGTGTGTGTGTGTGTGTGTGTGTGTGTGTGTGTGTGTGTGTGTGTGTGTAAGCTTCTCTGAATTAATTACCTGCCACTGTTATGTATGTAGCCAATGCATACAGGCGTGCACATACATGCATATGTACCCATAAAATAAGTGTGTCTTATTTTTGGCTTTATTGATTTTGTTTTTAATTGCTTGTAAATTCACATGTCTTTCTACAAATTATGTGCTGTGTGTGGGGGGGGGGGAGGGGACGGGTGGGTGTGGATGGTGTGTATAGATAGGGGGGGGGGAGCGTGTGTGTATGTGTGAGTGTGGGGGCGGGTGGGTGTGGATTTTATGGGGAGGGGGGGAGCGTGTGTGTGTGTGTGTGTGTGTGTGTGTGTGTGTGTGTGTGTGTGTGTGTGTGTGTGTGTGTTGTGTGTGCGTGTGCGTGCATGCATGTATATGTGCGGGTGTGAACGCGTGCGTATAATGTGTAAATAATAGTGATCATATGTCTTTTCTAGTCAATGGTTTTCAAGAACATTGTATCTAAACATTGGTGTGTGTGCATGCGTGTGTTTGCGTGTGTGCAAGCGCGCGCGCGTAGAGTGTGAGTGTTTGTGACATTTTATTTGAAGTTATATAATGTTTGAACAAATAAGAAATGTAGCTCCTTCGTGTGTTTGATTATGATTTGTATCAATATGCCTGTCAGTATTGTAATTGCCCTTCAGGGATGATTAAAGTGTTTTTGACTTGACTTGACTTGACTTGATCACTCTTCTTTGATTTGTTGTTTGGAGTGGTTTTACAAAGTAGAACTTTACTTTGTGCAACACTATTTATTCCTCTGAAACAAAAAATGGACACAAATGGAACTAAGCCACATAAGACCACACTACTTTACCCCAAACAATTATTTTCAAGAAAACGTCAGTTAAGTTTGAAATCCCATTTATGTTTAAAGTTAATCTTTTAAAGAAACTGGTTGAACATTTTCTCTATTCGTAGACATAAACGGAAAATATTGTCGGTAAAGTCGTTTTATTGGCGTGTTGCGGGAAACCTTACCCAGATAATAATCGAACAAAAACAACAGAGCTATTTCGTGGGAGGAAAAACAATTCCTCTATAATACAGCAGCCCCAGAAGAGTAGGTAGATAAAATGTGTTGCTATGTTTGTTTGGAACAACTCCTGTTTCACCGTGGTATTACTGGGGGCGGGAGAACTGTCATTATAGATACCATCCCCACCTTCTGGAAATTGTGTGCTGGGTTTTCTCTCTTTTCTATTCCTCTCTTTGTTTCTGCTTTGTTTTTCTTCCTGTCACACGCACACACCCCCCCAAAAAAAAAAAATCCACAAACGGTCCTCCAAATTCCAAAACAAACAAGGTGTTACCTGTACTGTAAACTGTGGAACAGGTCCAGTAGTGAACGTGGATAGTGAGACCAAACGAGGTGCGGGGCAACAACGTAGGATTGTGTCAACACCATCAGAAACATGACTGTGTACGATGGATCGGAAATTTGGACATGGTTCTGGACTCCAGCAAATAGTTATGTCACCGTGTTGTTGGGCATGCTTGCAAGGGCGTGCATGTGTGTGTGCGCACGCGTGCGGACTCGCGCACACGCACACACTCACACACATACTCACACACACTCACACATGCGCACACGCTCTCACACATATTCGCACGCACGCATGCACACACCTACACACACATCAATTAATTCATTCCTTCTTTCTTTCTAACACTTTAAAATATCTTTATTTTTTTGTTTTGTTTTTTTCTTTCCTTATTTCTTTCATTCATTTCCCCTTTCTCCTTTCCAAATTTTCCTTTTATTAATACTTTGAAAATAAGAAAAGCAGCAGCAGCATTTAAACTGATTTTTACCAAAAAAAAATACACTTTTAAATGGAAAGACAGAAATATCATGGGAAGAAAATTATGACAAGGATCTAAAAGAAAAAGAAGCAAAGAAAAAAAATAATGTTCTTTTGCTTGCCAACACGACAATGAAATGCCACGCAAAAGTGATTCAGCGTGAATCTTGGCACTGTATAGGTGCTGAACCAGCTTTGTGACTTGATTTATGAATTTGGTGGGAGAAAAACAACACAGTGAAAACACAATAATCTTGGTTCCTTTTACACATAACAAAACACCAAACATAACAAGAACAACGTAAAATGAACTAGGGCACTGTTGAGATACACACTTTTATATTTTGTTGTTATGGTCAGTTTGGTATCAAACATAACATCTAGGATAGAAACAGATTCCAAAAAGGTTATGATATGGCAAAACGGTCAAGACATTCGAATGCCAAACAAAGAAATTGTCAGGTTCTGGGTTCGATTCCCAGCCTCTCTTCCGCACACGTTAAAACACATTCTGCTTTTTTATTAAGTAGGCCTTTTCATACCTGTAGGAAGACAACATTTCAAAAATGCATGCACGAAAGTGTCATGTTTAGACACCATTCCAAAGCCTGAATGCGGCTACCTAAATGGTGTAGGTTCTGGTGGTGGATTGATGTTTTCAGTCATTTAACCTCATCGTATTCTCATGTTGCCCCTTAATTATTGCGCCCTCTTTTCCTTTCTTTTCTTTTTTTTGTTTGTTTATTTGTTTGTTTGTTTGTTTTTTGTTTGTTTGTTTGTCTTTTGTTTTGTTGTTGTGTTTTCTTTTTATTTGTTTATTTGTTTTTTTGTTTTTTTTCTTCTTCAAATACAAATCATCACTGATTCTTACTTCATATTTTTGATTCTGAATGAGTGCATTTTTATAACATTACCTTAATATTGTATTTCTGTCTTATTCCTTACCTGTTTTGTTGTGCTTCTCCCCTTTTATCAAAACTTATGTTTAATGGGACTATTTTGATGATAGATGGTGGTGAATTGATGTTTTCAGTCATTTAACCTCATCGTATTCCCATGTTTGCTCCTTAATTATTGCGCCCCCCCTTTTTTTGTTGTTGCTGTTGCTTTGTTTTGTTTGCTTATTTATTTTTGTGTGTGTATGTGTGTGTATGTGTGTGTATGTGTGTAGTGTGTGTGTGTGTGTGTGTGTGTGTGTGTGTGTGTGTGTGTGTGTGTGTGTGTGTGTGTGTGTGTGTGTGTGTGTGTGTGTGTGTGTGTGTGTGTTTCTAAATCGAAATCATCATTGATTCTTACTTCATATTCTTGTTTCAGAATGAGTGCCTTTTTGTAACATTACCTCAATATTGTATCTCTGTCTTATTCCTTACCTGTTGTTGTTCTTTCCCCCCTTTTATCAAAATCTTCTGTTTTATGGGACTTACTTTGATGATAGATGGTGGTGGATTGATGTTTTCAGTCATTTAACCTCATCATATTCTCATGTTTGCTCTTTAATTATTGCGCTTTTTTTGTTCTGTTTTTGTTTTGTTTTGTTTTTGTTTGTTTTCCTTTATTCAAATCAAAATTATTACTGATTCTTACTTCTTTTTCGTTTCTGAATGAGTGACTTTTTATAACATTACCTTAATATTGTATCTCTGTGTTATTTCTTGCCTGTTGTTTGATACTTGTTATGGTTTCTTACTTTTGGTATTTGGATCATTATAATTGTTGTTGTGTAGTTGTGGCTATTATTTTTTATTTTTCCTTATCTTAATGTTATCCCGGAAAAGGGCGGGGACTGGATGTAAAAAAGCACACGAGTGCTTATCTATTATCCTCGAATAAAAGAATTTTGCCTTGCCTTTGCCTTTGCCTTTGCCTTGCCTTGCCTTGCCTTCTCTCTCTCTCTCTCTCTCTCTCTCTCTCTCTCTCTCTCTCTCTCTCTCTCTCTCTCTCTCTCTCTCTCTCTCTCTCTCTCTCTCTCTCTCTCTCTCTCTCTGCGTCTGCGTCTGCGTCTGCGTCTCTCTCTCTCTCTCTCTCCATTTGTGTGTGTGTGTGTGTGTGTGTGTGTGTGTGTGTGTGTGTGTGTGTGTGTGTGTGTGTGTGTGTGTGTGTGCGCGTGCGTGTGTGTATGTGTGTGTGTTTGTGTGTGTGTGAGTGCGTGCGTGTGTGTGTGTGTGTGTGCGTGCGTGTGTGTATGTGTGTGTGTTGTGTGTGTTGTGTGAGAGAGAGAGAGAGTGCGTGCGTGCGTGCGTGCGTGCGTTTGTACGCGCGTGTGTGTATGTGTGTGTGTTTGAGTGTTCATGTGTATGTGTGTTTCTGAAAACACAGATTTTGATGACATTCCCCTAAATCATAACAAAACTTCTTCTCTGACCTCATTTAATACAACAAACTTTGTGAAATTTACTATCGTGTTTTATCCAAAAACTGTCACAATTACCATGATAATTACAGTAAATCATACCGCTTTGTTTCTTTCCAAAACAATGATACTTACCCCCCAAAATCTTGTTGTACGTATCTGTTTTGCGTCACAGGCGTAGACATTACCAGCCGACACAACCAAAGTATAAGCGTGAGACAAACGCTAAGGCCGAGTGGATCAAACCGTTTGACTTGAATCCCATGAACGTATGAAGCCGTGGGTTCAAATCTCGGCCGCGTCTTGTGATATAAGGTTAGGAATTCTTACGATCTCCTGTGTCGACTTCAAGTGCAGATCTGTTTGTGCCTTAATTTCATTCGTGTGAATATAGACATGCAGTAGATCAAATCTTCACATCAAAGATCTTGTAGCTCATGTCAGCAAATGGTGGGTTACAGAAACACGAAATTACCCAGATTGCAGCGTAGAAATCGGAATGCGGCTACCTTTATGCTGGGTGAAAGCGGTGGCATACGCAGTTTTACCTTATGTAGATCCAGGAGCTCTAGCCTAAATATTAAATATGAAAAGTAAGGGTAAAAAAAAACAACCTATCTTCTGGCATGGTTGTGAGGAAGAATGTACCGAAACAATGTTTGTACCGTTTTACATACTGTCTTTATACTCCAGAAAACTTGTGTTTCTACACAGAATCGCATTATGTATTGTGTCTAGACAAAGTTTGGTAAAGATTTCATTTCTGTTGGGTTATAAAAATCAAACAAGAAAACCAGTGTTGTTCTAGAATTTCAGGATGAACTTTTACCGATTTTGATTATATATATATATATATATATATATATATATATATATATATATATATATATATATATATATATACATACATATATATATATACATACATATATATATATACATACATATCTATATCTATCTATCTATCTATCTATCTATCTATCTATCTATCTATCTATCTATCTATCTATCTATCTATCTATCTATCTATCTATCTATCTCTCTATATATAGATATACACACACACACACACATATATATATATATATATATATATATATATATATATATATATATATATATATATATATGCAGCCGTGTGCACTTCTCTGTGTGTGTGTGTGTGTGTGTGTGTGTGTGTGTGTGTGTGTGTGTGTGTGTGTGTGTGTGTGTGTGGCTTAACCAGACAAGGCAAAGCAAGGCAATTTTTTTAAATTCTATAATAGATAAGCACTCGTGTGCTTTTTTACATCCAGTCCCCGCCCTTTTCAGGGATAACATCAAGATAAAAAGATACTCAACACTAAAACTATACGCGGTACCAAACATACAAGAATAAGGACACTATATAACCAGAGAGAGAGAGAGAGAGAGAGAGAGAGAGAGAGAGAGGAGAGAGAGAGAGAGAGAGAGAGAGAGTTTAGACTAGCATTGGAGTTATTTCCCTTTAATGCATTGTGTATGTTAGATTTAGAAAAAAAGAAAGATTGTTAATAGCAGCTTTGAAAAGCCATAATATTTGCACATTTCATTGATATAATTGTTGAAAATCTTATTTTTGCATGGTTTATCTCGAACAACAGTGACAGGCCTTTATTCCGTTTGATTACTATTTTTCCCTGTTGCACGATATCAGGTTATACTTATACTTATAGTGCCTTGATCTCTAGATCCTAAGAATATGACGTCTTTCGACATATGACGATAAACTTTGTTGTTGTAGCTTACAAATCTGAATGAAGAGAAACTGAATGTGCAGCAGATTATCGTAGATCTGTGTGTTTTTGCATCGCTGTTTAAATAATAATAATAATAATAATAATGATAATAATAATAATAATAATAATAATAATAATAATAATAATAATAATAATAATACATGGAATTTGTATAGCGCTATATCTTGCAAAAACAAATCAAAGCGCTTGCATTCAACCTACACGACGCACAATCAGCAACTATTTACAGTTTTGACAAATTCGAATGTACACACACACACACGCACGCACGCACGCATGCACGCGCGCGCACGCATACACACCTACAAACGTTATGCACTTTGGCAGGTGGATGTTGAAGGCAGGGACAGGTAAGAGATGGAAGCGGAAGAGAGAAAAACTTAGGTTTGAAATAAGTTGTCTTGAGGTTGGATTTAAAAGTGTCATAATAGGCTTTTGCCGGGGAGAGGAAGGAGAGGAAGGTCGTTCACATCGATGGACCAGAAACAGAGAAAGAGCGGCGGCCAACGGTAGATAGGTTGAATCTGGGTATTCTTAAGGACAAAGTATCTGCCGACGAGCGGAGGGAGCGAGAAGGTGTGTGTACAAGTGAAGACATTCACAGAGGTAGGAGGGTGCAGTATTGTGGAGACATTTGTAACAGAGGGTATTGATCTTGTAGTTTACTCTCTTGTGGTACGGGCAGCCAATGAAGAGATTGCAAGAGAGGGGTAATAGTCTCAGATTTTTTCTTTCTGAGGACCAGACGAGCTGCGGAGTTTTGTATGCGTTGAAGGGAGTGGATGGATGATGCTGGCAGACCAGCCAAAAGAGAATTGCAATAGTCCAGACGTGAGAGAATAAGAGAAGTGACAAGTTTGGAAGTTGCATCAGTGGACAGGTACTTTCGAATTGCGCTAATACGCTGTAGTTGATAGTAGCATGACTGACAGGTTTGGGAATTAATTTTTGCATGGAGAGAGTGTTATCGACAACGACTCCTAGATACTTCACAGAAGTGGATAGCGGAACTGACGTATTGCCGAATTCTATTGAAGTTATTGGAATGGAGGAGAGTTTGTGTTTGGTGCCTACAAGCATGGCTTCGGTTTTATCTGCATTTAGTTGTAATTTGTTTTGTATCATCCAGTGTTGGATGTCTTGAAGGCAGCTGGTCATATTTGTCAAGAGAGAAGGAAGATTTTCAGGTGTGTCACTGCTTTGAATCTGCGAGTCATCAGCAAAAAGTGATAAATGATATGATGATGGTCTATTAATGTGACAGTGGAGCAGTATAGAGGGTAAAAAGAAGAGGGCCCAGAACTGATCCTGAGGGACACCACATTCCAGTTTGGCAGGTGCTGATTGAATCTTGTTTACTGCAACTGTATGGACTCGTCTGCGAGTATGAAGGTATAAATTATATGGACTTCTATGGACTAATAGGTATGGACTCGGTCTGCGAGGTATAAATATCGATATCTCCTATTATAAACATCTTTGATTAATGATATGTACATCGATAGAAACCTTGGATGAAATTCTTCCTTTCTCTGTAAGTATTTTGTCTAGTTGGGCTTTTAGTGGTTAATTATGGAAAATTGTCACTTAATGCTGTTAAAAGTAGGCCTATTTAGGACGCTGTAATCGCCCTTAACTTCCAGCCATATAGCTGTTGATTAAAATGCAATATTGCATTTTTAAGTTTCAATTCTCTTGTTCGTTTTTATATAGGATCGTGTAGTTTGTTTGCGCGGACGAAAAGATAGTCACCATTGAAGCTGCATGAGGAAACACAAAATGTCCTCCATTTTGGCTCAAATCTGTTGAATCGGTTGCAGTTTCGTTGTGCTTTCTTTGACGTCCGCCAATATGCAAATTAGGAGGATGTGTGCGTAAGAAGGTTAGAGTCATCAAAAAGAGTCATCAGCGCGGAGTACATACATACACGCATATATATGTATGCGGTGTGTGTGTGTGTGTGTGTGTGTGTGTGTGGTGTGTGTGTGTGTGTGTGTGTGTGTGTGTGTGTGTGTGTTGTGTGTTTGTTGTGGTTGTGTGTGTGTGTGTGTGTGTGTGTGTGTGTGTGTGTGTGTGTGTGTGTGTGTGGTACACAAAATGACAAACGTTAAAGTTATCACATCTGAAAGAACCTTTCGGAAGCATTCTACTTTTCTGGGGCTTGAAAACAAACCTAAAAAATATCAGTTTTCTTTCAAGGTTGTTGAATGGAGCTACTGTGTTTTATCAAGGACATTCAGACCTCTATACAGTCAAAAATGGAAACTTAAAAAAAACCAAGTTTTACTACCTATGTGGACCATCTCTCCCCCCCCCCACCTCCACCACCTCGCCCCCAAAAAAACACCAACCAAACCCAACAACTATTGCACTCAACGTCAATCACATCCTGAGAGAAAAGAAAGTTTCTGGCACCTGGAAGATGGAGAGAGTCTGAAGGAGAGACAGTGACGTGTGGGAAGAGGCTCTGGGCAGACGATGCCACGAGGACATTTTATCAACTGGGGGGAGGGAAGGAGAGACATCAGAGACACAAATACGAGGAAAGTGGGAGGAGACTGAAAGGAGATAGCAAAAAACGCACCTTGGGTAAAATAGCGTAAAGGTACATGTGTTCTCATAACCTATGTGGTCGTGGGAAACCGAGCATCAGAGACCTCATTTCTCTAGGGCCAGCATATTGAGGGCGGCGCCCATCTCCTCTCCCTCGCTGTTTTACCTTCCCTGACCCTAAAGAGGGTAGGTACCCATTTACAGCCGGTGAACTGGGGGACTGTTCTAAAGCCAAAGCGCGCAAACGGTCACCCATCCAATTGGTAACGTCGATCGACGCTGCTTAATTTTGAAATGGGAAAAGCGAGTGCTCTGACCAATGAGCTACCGCGCCCCCATCCCATTACCTTGGATAACCTTTATTTCTAAACAAGTTCCATGATAGATAGACTTCTTGGAAGAAGCTATGTTTGTTGACAAGTGCTACAAGATCCAGAAATAAGCGCTGATTAAAACAAAAAATACAAAAGATGAAATAAAAAGTAAGAAAAGGCAAGAAAGAGAGAAGAAAAAAACACAAACAACAAACCACAAATTGAGGTGGGCAGACTGACTAACAGACAAACAGACTGAATGCAAGAACAAAACAAAGAAAGACAAATAGAAAAAGGGCAGAATGAAAACGCGGAAGAAAGAAACAAACAACAAGAACAAAAAAGAACTAAGAACATAGGAAGAAAAAAATCACAAAAAAGGAAGAAAACAATCAAAAAAGGAAGAAAGGATACATTTTTTTGTATTTTTGTTCATCGTCTTTTTCCTTGTCTAACTTTTTACGTTGGGAAACAATAACAAGAGGCGAGCAAAGGGCAATAATAGCGTTGAGATGAAGGGGCAATAATAGCGTTGAGATGAAGCTACTGGCGCTTATGGCTAGTAGGAAAGTAGCTTACTCTAAGGGCCAGTTTATAATTAAACCAAACTCGAGGTTTTATGCTTTTGGAAGAAGAAGAAAAAGAAGAAATGCTAAGAACAAGAATTGCAAAAAGTTGCAAAAAAAATGTTCAGAAGAATTGCAAAGAAGAAAGAACTCAGAAGAAAATTGCGAAGAAGAATTACGAGGAAGATGAAAGATTGCGACGAAGAATTGCGAGAAGGGAAATTGCAAAGACGAAATGCGGAAAAACTGCGATGAAGAAGAATTGCAAAAAAGAGGTTTGAAAAGAGGAAGAGGAATTGCAAAGAAGAGGAAAAATTGCAGAGAAGAGGAAGAACTGCGAAGAAGAGGAAGAATTGCGAAAACGAAAAAGAAAGAAGAAGAAGAAGAAGACGACAAAGAAGAAGAAAAGAAGAAGAAAGAAGAAGAAGAAGAAGAAGAAGAAGAATTGAAATGAATAAGAAAAATTGCGACGAAAAGTCGCAAAGAAGTGCGTGAATGTGTGCGCATGCGTGTGTGTGTGTGTTTGCGCGCACATGTGTGCATTTGTGTAAGCGCGCGTGTGTGCATTTGTGTGTGAGTGCGCGTGTATGCGTTTGTATGTGAGTGCGCGTGCATGTGTATTGCTGTACTCTCTCTTCTACTTTGTCTAACATGAAATGCTTTTACAAACTTCAATAAGTAAATATAGAACTTTTCATGACAAACTGGAAAAAAACCATCCTTCTCTGAGCCCCTCCCATCCCCCCCCCCCCCCCCCCTCGCTTAGAAAGACGATTATAAACAAGTTTTTCTTTGTTTTTGTCATTTTTGGATCGCTTTTTCATGTTGGAAACATTAAGGAAGCGCACAGCATGACTGCAATAACCGCGTAGAAATGAAGCCACTATCGCTTAGGGCAAACAAGACACTTGCTGGGCTCTTTAAGCTAGTTCAGTTAATTCAAAATGAACGAGTGTTTTTTTTTCATATAGTCTTGTAAGATGAACAACAATTTAGAGAAGAAAAGTTTGAAGAAAAACAAGAACATCAAAAAATTTGAAAAA
>CM060325.1:61438735-61441235 GCA_030674155.1 Stramonita haemastoma | reverse complement strand
TTCTTCTTCTTCTTCTTCTTCTCTTCTTCTTCTTCTTCTCCTTCTTCTTTTTTCTTTTCTCTTCTTCTTCTTCTTTTCTTCTTCTTCTTCTTCTTCTTCTTTTATCATATCATCGTCATCTTGTTGTTCTTTTCTTGTTCTTGTTCTTGTCTTCTTGTTCTTCTTGTTCTTCTTGTTCTTCTTGTTCTTTTTTCTTCTTCTTCTTTCTTCTTCTTCTTCTTCTTCTTCTTCTTCTTCTTCTTCTTTTCTTCTTCTTCTTCTTCTTCTTCTCTTCTTCTTTTTATCATCATCATCGTCATCTGTTGTTCTTTTTCTTGTTCTTGTTTTTTCTTCTTGTTCTTGTTCTTGTTCTTGTTCTTGTTCTTCTTCTTCTTCTTCTTCTTTCTTCTTCTTCTTCTTTTCTTCTTCTTCTTCTTATGTTTAAAAAGTAACGATAGTGCAAAGACAAAACGAGATCATCATTGAATAAATGCACAATTGCTGATAAGGAAATGTGATATTATTAGTTTGCAGTTAATGTAATTAAACTAAACGAGAGTTTTAGGGGTAATTTTCGCCTCAGAAGAGCTTGTACTGTAACCATGTAGGCCATTTGCATAATGCTCTCTACATTTGATATTTTATTTCATTGTTGTTTTAAAATGTTAAAAGCATTTACACTGTAGCACTCTTCTTCCAGTAAAATATCTTACTAAAGACAGATTCTAATGGTGAAAAGTAAAAACAACCAATAATCTCAAATAACAAACAACAACAATAACAAGAAAAAATAAACAAACAAGCGTCCCCTTAGTCAGACTGTGGCTTTCTAAATAGTGTGGGGTATGTATGTAATGGGTGTGTATTTATGAAGAGGAGGGGGGGGGGTAAAGGTCTTACATGCAAAAATCTCAATATTAGTGAACCTGGAAACTCTCGCTAAGGAACAAAAAAACACCAATCCGTACCAGCCAAATAGCCAGTCAGCCTGCCAATCAACCAACCAGCCAGCCAGCCAACCAGCCAGTCAACCAGTCAGCCAGTAAGCCAACCGGTTAACCAGCCAACCAATTAACCAGCCAACCAGCCACCCAGTGAGCCACCCAACCAGCCAACCAGCCAGCCAACCAATCAACCATCGAAAAAACCAGCTAACCAACCAGCCAATAGCCAAACGCAAACCGATGAAAAAACCAACCAACCAAACCAACCCAACCAAACCAACCAACCAACCAACCACCAACCAACCAACCACAACCAATAAGACAAACAAACAAACAAGTAAAAAGCAAGACTCACATACACACTAGATCAAAAGACACACACACAAAAACAACGGCAAGGAACACATCGAAGCAAACAAAAATACACCCGATCAAAAAAAAGAAAATCCCATTAAAAATTAAAAAACCCACCCCCTAAACCGCACACAACCCAAAGGCATAAGACATAATCTGAACATAATTACTGTCATGACATTAAAGTTATAGGTAATAATGATGCTAATTATGTCTTAAGCAGTGAATATCCTTTTCTCTCTATCTTTGTCTCCATTTCTCAGTATGTCTGTTTCTGACTCTGCCTGTCTCGTTCTCTCTCTGCCTCTCTCTGTCTCTCCCTCTGTTATCTGTCTGTCTGTATGTATGTATGTCTGTCTGTATGTGTGTCGTCTGTCTCTCTCTCACTGTCTCTGTCTCTATCTGTTTCTCTCTCTCTGTCCCCCTTTCTCTTCATTATTGTTCTGTCTACCCATGTATCTTTGTCTCTACTGTCTCTTACTTTCTTTCAGTCTATCTGTCTATCTTTCCGTCTATCTGCCTGTCTGTCTTTGTTTGTCTCTTTCTCTATCTGTCTCAGTCTCTCTATCTTTCACCCCCCCCCCTCTCTCTCTCTCCCTCTCTCTCTCTGTGTCTCTCTCTCTCTGATCTTGCTTGGTTTCGATGACAAAACAAAAATAACTAAAAGAGCAACTGGATATCTTATGCAAAAAAAAAAATCTGCAGCTCCCCTTGGCAATGGGCATGATTGCTAGCCGTCTTGTTTTTTTTTCTTCTCTTCTTCTTCTTCTTCTTCTTTCTTCTTCTTCTTCTTCTTCTTCTTCTTCTTCTTCTTCTTCTTCTTCTTCTTCTTCTTCTTCTCTCCTCCGCAATTTTTCTTCGCAAATCTTTTTTCGCAATTCTTGTTTTTCTTCTTTGCATATCTTCTTCGCTATTTATCTTTGCAATTCATTGCAATTCTTCGTCCTTGCAATTTCTTTTTGCATTTTCCTTCTCAATTTTTTCTTTTCCGCAAATGTTCTTCGAAATGTTCTTCAAAATTCATTTTTTTTTTCCTTGCAATTGTTTTTCTTCGCAATCCTTCTTCGCAATTCTTGATTTCTTCCTGTTCTTGTTCGTCTTTTTCGAGTTCTTCTTGTTCTTGTTCGTCTTTTTTTGTTTTCGTTGTTCTTGTTTTGTTCTTGTTCTTTTTGTTTTTTGTTCATTTTTTCTTCTTCAAATTCTTCTTCTTTGCAATTCTTCTT
>CM060325.1:61431235-61433735 GCA_030674155.1 Stramonita haemastoma | reverse complement strand
CAAACCCCCACCCCCGTCACTGTCTGTGTCTGTCTGCTGTCTGTTGCTGTCTGTCTGTCCTGTCTGTCTGTCTGCCTGTCTGTCTGTCTGTCCTGTCTGCCTGTGTCTGTCTGTCTGTCTGTCTGTCTGTCTGCCTGCCTGCCTGCCTACCTGTCTGTCTGTCTGTCTGTCTGCGTGTTTCTCAACAGGTTGCAGCACTGACAGCACTCTCACACTCTGTAACATTTCAACAGGTCGTTAGGAGTGGAGAGAGAGAGGGGCGGAAGAAGGGGTGAGTGGGCATGGAGGGAGGGGGGAGAGGGGGCAGAAGGGGAAGGGGAACACTCGAGGGAAGTCTGATGAGTTTCCTAAGAATGTGAAGAAGGGCCAAGAGGGTTAAGGATGGGGGTGGTAGGGTGGTGGGGGTGGGGTGGGGGTGTGGTGGTGAGGGTGGGTGGTGGTGGTGGGGGTTGGGAGTTGGGGGTGAGCTGTTCTTTCTCTGTGGAGGTTCAGACGCAACTCAGGGCCTGAAAATGCCGTGGGACGGGTAGCTAGATGGTCAGACATGCGCTCGCATTGACGACCGGGTTCGATCCGTCGAATTTTTTATTACATCAGTGCGACTCCACTTCCAAGTCTTCGGATGAGGCTATAACGAGCCTGTTTTTTCCATTTAAAATTTATTTGCCACTTTATGTCACAGCAGATTCCCTGCGTGAATTCGGGCTACTCCCCGGATAGAGTGCGTCGCCACAATGCATGCGCTACCATTATTATTTTCCCCTCGATGGTGTAAACACACCGTGTGCTGTTGGTTATTTGTTTAGTAGATTTTGTCATCCGTCTACGCACACATGCAGTCTCCGACAGCGAACGGATTACGTTTCGCAAGAATGTCTGCTCGTTCGAACGGACGTCGGTTTATTGTCTATCCGAATGTCACATCCTTGTGTGTGTGTTGTGGTGTTGGGTGTGTGTGGTGGGTGTTTGTGGTGTGTGTGTGTTGTGTGTGTGTTGTGTGGTTGTGTGTGTGAACGCACGCAGACATCTTGCGCACACGTAAATCCTGTTCGCTTTTCGATAAGAGTAGGCCATCGTGTGCCGGTGGGAACAGATGACATTTACAAAAGTGCATACACACGGGGATTGGATGTAAAAAAGCACGAGAGTGATTATCCCATTATCCTCGATATAAAAGAAGAAGAAAAAAAATAAATAAAATGGTACGCTGAAGGCAATTTGTTTGTCCCTACTCGGCAGGTCAGTAGGCCAGATATCGGCCTTCACTCAGGTGATGGTGTGGTGGACAGGTCTGGGGGGAAGTGTTCCACTGTCATGGAGAAGTGCCGCAGAATGACCAGTGGAGGAACTGGGTGGATGTACATGACTGTGATGTCTGAGTCGCAGTGTCCAGTCCCCAGTCTTACAAGGTCACTGTTTGGGAGTTGGGTGTTAAGAAGGAGGGAGTGATATTAAAGAAGACTGGTGACAACATCTTCATTTGAGATGCCAATTAACAAAGGAGTGAATGAATGAGTGGATGGATGGATACATGAATGAATGGATGAAGGAATGAGTGAGTGAATGAATGAAAAAATGAATGAATGATGAATGAATGAATGAATTAACGAAGGAAGAAATGAGTATATAAACAACTAAATCAATGGAAGAATAAATCATAGTAATTTGGAAAGATTTATTGAATGAATGAATGAGTATATGAATGAATGAATGAAATGAATAAGAATAATAAATAATGCACGAGAAGAAAAAAAAAGAGCATTATTCAACGAAGCGATAGACAAATAATACAGAAAGAGAAGCAAATGGATGAGTGCATGCATGTATGCGTGACTGAAAGTATAAGAATAAACAGCGACGGGATAGCTTGGTAGTTAGAGTGATGCGCAATTCTCGTGATCTGCTAACCCGGGTTCGAATCTCGTTCAAGAGGATTTTTCCTCTTTAGTTAACATCAGTGCCGACTCCACTCCCCCAAAAGTCCTTCTCATGTGACTATAAACTGAGGTCCCGTGCACGAACGCAGGCAGAACAACTTGCACACACGTTAAAACCTTTCCGCGTTTTTTTTTTCTTTTTTGAAGAGTAGTCCATCGTGTGCCGGTGGGAACGGATGACAAAATTACAAAACTGCAAACACAGTGAGACTGGATGTAAAAAACAACACATGAATGCTTATTCCATTATCCTCGAAATAAAAGAATAAAATAAACGCACATACACGCGCGCGTGCACCACCGCAACACACACACACACAACACACACACACACACACACACACACACACACACACAACCACACACCACACACACACCTACACACACACACACACACAACACACACAACAAAAAACACTTTTATATCCTCGATATAAAAGAATAATAAATAGATAAATCAATAAATAAAAAATTATAAAACAAAAATAAATAAACACACACAACACACAGGAACACTGAAATTGTTTAATGTACATCGGCCTTAGATAACAAGTACACTTTGA
>CM060325.1:61421235-61426235 GCA_030674155.1 Stramonita haemastoma | reverse complement strand
GTTTTTGATAATTCAAACACAGTTTTTAGGGTGCTTTTTAATTTTTTTTTTCAGTGTTGATGTTTGAGCGGGAAAAACCATAATCTTTGCAATTGTTTCGTTTCTCTCCTGGTGGAGCAGAAGAGCCCAGTGGTTAGAGCGCTCTGCTAGTAATTAAGTTCACACCCTGGGATGAAACCACCTCGGAGGTGTCAGTTTATAAGGGATTTTTACCCCGGTGTTAACATCAGTACTGACTCCATATCCCCAAGCGTTTATTTTCGGATAACACTAAAAACTGAAGCCTCGTGTGCAAACATACACATTGGTTTAGACAGTTTTAGTAGTTCAGAAACAACAAGCAACAATATATGAAATGAGTACAACAAGCAAAGCTCATATGGGTACTCAAAACACACACATACGTTCTTTTAAAACAGTAGGTCATTTCGTGCCTGCAGGAACAGACAGCAAAGTTTAAAAAAACACAACTGCATTCACGTATGTGGTGTGTTTAGACACCAGCTCTGGTCAGAAAGCGGCTATATTAATTGTAGGTAAAACACAATCGCAAACAGAAAATCTGACCATAAGTAAACCGAAGCTTCAGACG
The DNA here is from genome assembly GCA_030674155.1 of Stramonita haemastoma. NCBI lineage: Eukaryota > Metazoa > Mollusca > Gastropoda > Neogastropoda > Muricidae > Stramonita > Stramonita haemastoma. Next base: position 61,425,643 of record CM060325.1, on the reverse strand, counting down.
AGTAATGAGAGAAAAAATATTTCTAAACTCATCATTTGTACCTTAAAAAAGACATAAACAGTGGCATCAACAGGCACAGGCTTACTTTCAATAGCCAGTCCAACCAATCCAATACAATCTTGTTGTTTATCGCTCCGCCGACCACAGAGGCCATTTCGGGGCTATAAAACTGTAACCGAATCCACAGAATTGATCCAAAAAAAATTATCCCTTGAAAACCAAAAGTGAAAAAAAGGAATTGGTGTTGTTTGTGAAATGCAAGAGAGGAATAGTAGCTGTTGTGAAATTAAGCAAGGCAAAAGACACTTTGCCAGAACATATTGAAAACCTTCGAAGAGTGGAGGAAGCTGGTTGCAAAGTCTTCACTGATGCCCCAACGGTCTACAAAGACTAAGGTGAAAGATGAAGATGAACCAGCACTAGATACCTACCCATACAACTAAATTCCATCACTATACGCCCGAAACTTTCCCACCCACTTAACAAGCCTGGGTGCCCCATAAAACCAGACATTTCCATCTCAACCCTGACACACCGGGTGCGACTTTCACAGAACAGTGCCAGACAAAGCCCTACCTGTCTCTGATAATTAAAGCTGTTATCACTGACAACTCAGCATGGCGGTGAGTGCACTACCTTCTCAGTACCTCTCTCTCCTTTACCATCCGTCCTTTTGGCTGCATTCATCCATCACGGAGGCAGACCACTAATCTGCAGCCTGTGAAGTTTCATCACCTACCAAGTGGAGGTGACAGGGAACAACGTTTGAAGCGGTTTGGTTGAGAGGCGCAGGGGGTGTAGTGGGAATGAGGGTGTTGAGTGGATGGCTAGGAGTGGGGGGAAGGGGGGGGGGGTGATGAAGGTTGGGTTAGTAGTAGGAGTAGGAGTAGTAGTAGTAGTAGTAGTAGTAGTAGTAGTAGTAGTAGTAGTAGTAGTAGTAGTAGTAGCAGCAGCAGCAGCAGCAGCAGCAGCAGCAGCAGTAGTAGTAGTAGTAGTAGTAGTAGTAGTAGTAGTAGTAGTAGTAGTAGTAGTAGTAGTAGTAGTAGTAGTAGTAGTGAGAGAGAGTGAGGGCTGGGGAAAGAAGCAGAAGAATATAATGCATCTGCACATACGCTGACAATCCAACGAATCCAATACAAAACTTATAAAAACACGAACATACAATTTCACGAAAGACAAATGAGTTAGGCGCTCCCCAAACAAAACGTTACGTGTATTATGATTTTTATTTGCACACTCACGCCTTTCAATCAATATTTTTTTTGGTTTTACATTTAAAGACAAAACCTACACACGTCTTTGGTCGATGATACATTATTATTTTCACACTAAGATCTATAAAGGCGTTTAATTTAAGGAAACAATGACAAGTATATAGAACTGTTTAAAGAATTGATTTTACTGTACTTCTTGGTCCTTATCACTATAAAAAGTAGAAAAAAAACGTTTGTGAAAGTTTAAGTTTTCTCTTGAGGTAATGTGTTCTTTTCAAACAACTTCTTGCAGTACTGCATGCATAAATATTAGTGCACATGAGAAAGTGCGCATTCCCCCATCTCACCACTCACACACATTTAGAACATATACAGCAGCGGCAACACCTAAACAAACACACCGATACATACACACACACATACAACAAAAATGCACACCACATACACACAACACATACATACAAACACACAACACCAAAACACAGAACACACGACACACAACACACACACAGCACACAGACACAGACACAACACAACACACACACACCACACACACCACACACACACACACACACCACACAACGCACATGCGCGCACGTTTAATTTTAGATGGAAATATTTTTGCTTTGACAATTTTGTTGCTTGTAAAGTTGTTTTATACACTCAACAAAATAGGTCACCATTATTGCGTCATAACTTTGATTGCGTCATGGTGATCTATTTATTGTTTGCGTTTGCGCTTATTCCTAAGCTGTGTTATGTCGTCTTCAAAATTGACGTTTTGAAACGAAGAAAAGCATTGTGTTGCAATTAAGATAAAATACCCGGTAAACAATATTACATCTGAAATTTCTGTTTGTTTTCATTTCTTAGCTACATAGAGGTGGGGAATTCACCAATGATATTTTGAGTATACTTACAACCGTTTATAACCCACCATTAAGGTAACCGTTTTCCGATTTGGGGGATAAGGTTGGAATAAACGCTATTGTAATCTTATCAATACTAAATAATAATTGCTTGTGCATCATAACTGAAAGGATTAGGAAAGACGTGTTGGGGAGCCTCACAATGTGACATTTGTTAAAGGTCAAGAAAGAACGCTAAACGGTCAAAAGTGGCAAAACAAAACAAGTCACCAGTTAGGGATCATAAGCTTCACAGTCATGACTGCAATATTGCCTCTGTGTGTGTGTGTGTGTGTGTGTGTGTGTGTGTGTGTGTGTGTGTGTGTGTGTGTGTGTGTGTGTGTGTGTGTGTCTGTGTGTGTGCGCGTGTGTGTGTGTTTGCTGTGTGTGTATTGTGTGTGTGTGTGTGTGTGTGTGTGTGTGTAAAAGTGTGTGTGCGTGTATATATATATATATATATATATATATATATATAATAATATATATATATATATATATATAAATATAAAATATATATATATATATATATGTATATATATATATATATATATATATATATATATATATATATATTATGTATGTGTGTGTGTGTGTGTGTGTGTGTGTGTGTGTGTGTGTGTGTGTGTGTGTGTGTGTGTGTGTGTGTGTGTGAACTCACTTGCGTTCTTTCAAAATTGCTTCTTTACCTCTCTGTCTCTGTTTGTGCTGTGCTGTGCCATGTGTGCGTGCGTAAGTGTGCATGTGTGTGTGTATATGCTGTGTGTATGTGTGTCTGCTGTGTGTATGTGTGTGTGTGCTTGCGCGCGTGCGTGCGTTTGTCTTAATGAGTCTCCTGTTTTCTTTTTTGTCCTTGTTCCTCAGTGTTTCACTATTTCTCTGTCTCTGTCTTTCTGACTACTTCTTATCCATCTGTCGCTGTATAACTCTCTATTTGTCACACCAGCCGCCTTGGCGCAGTTGTTGGCGCCTTGGATTTTGGACTGGAAGGTCGCGGGTTCGACTCCCGAGAGTCATAGGGATTTTTCAGACTCTGGCCGGCTCCTACCCAGAGTGAGTATGCTGTGGGCTCAGTGGGGAGACTAGGACCACACAGTCGAGCTTCATCCATTTTACGGGTGCGAATTTGAGAGTGTTGCTCAAATTATCTGACCAACACTGCAGGCGTTTGTATCTCTCGGGCCCGGTTTGTGCCGGGATATATTATGACAGTAAGTGTAGAGTACAACCCTGTCAGGTAGTCTCAAAGCGGATGCACTTCCACAGCAGCAACATTACATCATCCCCATCGTCATTGATCATCATGCAATAATAAAAAAAAGTGCCTCTGATTCGGTGGCTCCCGTTGCTCTGGTCTCATGGTGACCTCAATTTTGGTTTCCCCATACACTTCTGTGCCTGTGGTGAGTTTGTGTCAAGTCCTTTGGGGTTGGAGGTTCGCTGGGAGACGGTCGTTGGAGGGACGTTGTGGTGGTTGCCACCTCGGGTGGGTAACTCACTCAGTCTGGCTCCGCGACTGAGCTAATACTGTCGTTGGTAGGGGCTTCGTAGGTGGTGTCCTGCCTATGTTAGATCGGAACAGGCACCCCTGAACACCACCAAAGTGACTCAGCAGAAGTGCAGGGCCCCTCTGGCTGGTGGCCCCACGCCGGTCTTATATTGATGTGCTCCCTGTGGACTGCCGATCCCGGGGATGAGTCACAATGAATCAGGATATGGTTGTGGCGGGGAGATTGAAATGAGCGGCGTGGGAGCAGCAGTGCAAGGACGTCACAGAAGACAAGGCAGCAAAAAAAAAACAGCAAAAATACAAACAACCCTCTGTATTTGTTTGTTTGGATGTCTGTCTGTCTGTTTCTCTGCCTAGTTGCATTCATTCTCTCGCTTCTCGCAATAAAGTTTAGGATGGCAGCAATTTTGAAGTCAAGTCACAAACTCACTTAAAATAAAACCCATTGTCTCACTGTCTCTTAAAATGGCTCTATTAATCGGTCTCCATTCCTCTGTCTCTGCCTTTGTCTCCTTTTCAATCGTTATATTAGTTCTCTGCCTCTGTCCCTGTCTCCCTCTGTGTGTCTTTCCATCCTTATGTCTGTTGTTATTGTTGTTGTTGCTATTGTTGTTGGTGTGTGTGCATGTGTGTGTGTGCGCACATATGTGTGTATATTTGTGTGTGTTTGTGTGTGTGTATGTGTGTGTGTGTACATGCCTGCCTGCCAGCCTGCCTACCTCTTTGTGTGTGTGTGTGAGCGCGCGCGTGCGCGTGCGCACGTGTGTGTATGTGTGTGC
>CM060325.1:61416222-61418635 GCA_030674155.1 Stramonita haemastoma | reverse complement strand
CACACCACACCACTCTCACTTCTGCACTGCACTCCCTGCACTGCATGCACTACATCACTCACTACCCCAACCACATAACCACACCCAAACCACCCCACACCATTCACACCGCACCGCACCACCCCCAACCACCACACCACACCACATAACTACACTACATACACTACACACCCAACTACACTACATACACTTAAATGTTTCAAAATGATAAAATGTAATACGAAAAGTCTTGAATAAAATTTAAGGCATACAATAAAAATTTCAGTACTATAAAGTTCAATTCATTAAAATACATGTTTACATACACTTCTTTTAAAAAATACAACATAAAATGCAATGCAATAAAATAAAACATAATGTATCCCATAAATCCAATGCAATACAGTCCCATTATCACAGTGCAAAAAAGGGCAATGAACTAGTACAATGCGTGCAAATCCTTACAATGAAACAGTATAAAATCCAAACCAAATAATACAATAATTTCAACTAAATTAAAATTTCTGCATAATGAACTCAAAACAACGCAACAACTGCAACCAACGAAATTCAACATAAAAAACAATTCAAGAAACAAACTACAATACAAAGCAACTCTAACCCCCCAACTAATCCAAAAACAAAAAAAACGATCCTTTCACCACAACAAACGAAACAAACACGTACTTAAACAAAGCGCAACCATTGCAACACAAGCAAACAAACACAAAGCAATCAAATATTGCAACAAACACAAGAGAAAAACACAACAAAACCAAACACACAAAAAACAAAACAATGCAAAGCAATACAAAACAGTAATACAATTTCCCTGCAAGCAAAACAATAAAATTTTGCACCAACAACACAAACACAAGCAACACACCAAAGGCAACACCTAAGACACATTTTCACCAAATAATACAAAAGTAAAATGGAAAGCAAAAACAAAAGCAAAGCCAGGATGCCAGCAATACAAACAAAACACCGTCAAGTATCCCTAAAAAACTATTCAACTTTCCCTGGTGGTTTTTTTTAAAGAAAAAAGCCCTGTCACACGCCTTGTCAATTCTCATTAGTGCGGCTGAAAGCTTTCTCCATGTCCAATTTGATTCTGCCGTCCCTGCTACCTTTGATCCATTGCACAGTGTGTGTGTGTGTGTGTGTGTGTGTTGTGTGTGTGTGTGTGTGTGTGTGTGTGTGTGTGTGTGTGATGTGTGTGTGTGTGTGTGTGCGCGCGCGCCCTCTGTGTGTGTGTGAATCTCTGTGTGTATGTATGTTGTATGTATGCGTGCGTAACTGTGTGTGTGTATGCGTGTGGGCGTGCGTGCATCTGTATGTGTGTGTATGTGTGTGTATGTATGTGCGTGCGTGTGTACCTCTGTGCGTGTATGTGTGTGCGCCTGTGTGCCTCTGTATGTGTGTGTATGTGTGCATGTGTGTGTGCGTGTATGTTGGTGGGGGTGGGGGGGGGGGGGGTAACAGTCGGGGAGGAATTGGGAAGAACAGCGCATGTTTCCTGTCAAATTCCACCACTGGAAAGACAAAGAGCAGATCAGTGCCTGCTATATAAAAATATCAGCTTGTCATTCATGTGTTTTTGTGAATGTGTGAATGTGGGAAGGGAAGGGATGGGGTAGGGTTTGTGTGTATAGGGTGGGGTAGGGGTCGGGGTGTATGTGAGAGAGAGACAGAAAGAGAGAGAGGGATAAGGGTAGAGAGAAAAGGAGTGTGTGTGCGTGTGTGTTGTTGTTGCTTCGATTTTACGTCTGTTCACTCAAAGTGATATTAGACGATGGGAAGGGAAGGGGAGGGTCTAGTATGTTGATGGATGTGTGCAGTAAAATGGGTGTCTTTTTCTTAATAAAGTATACAGTACATAGATTTGGGCTAAACAGTGATAACAAACAAGTAAATACATAACAATTGCTAGTATGACTTAAAACTATAACAAATTTCCTAAAGAACTATTCATTAAAGATTTTGTTATACGAAATGCCAAATTCAGATTTTTAAAAATCTTATCCAAGGATTTTTCCGAGAAAGAAGGTAAGAATGGTTTTAGACTCTTACATTCAAAAAATATGTGACTGTTTGTGATTTTCTCACCGCACAAACATTTTGTTTTTTTGCTATATTTAGTGGTGAACGCATTCAGTTTTATCCGAAAAAATAAAGCCCTAACCTTTCTTGCCGTGAAAAAACTTGTATTGATCTCAGAGCGATCGATAACCTTTAAATTAGGGACAGTGTATGAAGACCTTTCTGATATGCGCTCCTTTGGATAATAAGCCTTTCTGGCCCTGCTCCACGATGCCTCTTCTAGTAAGTGATAGCCTTCTTGTAAAGATAATGGAACGTGTAATTCTATAGAATCCTCTCCATGTTTTGCACCTCTCTGAGCAGCTCTATCAGCCCACTCATTTGGTAAGAA
>CM060325.1:61406222-61413722 GCA_030674155.1 Stramonita haemastoma | reverse complement strand
GATTTTTTTCACTTGTTTTATGTTTTGGTGGGTGTATCGGACCATCCCAAATGGTTTTAATAAAAACATTACTGGGGGGATAAGATTTAATTCGTGTTTAAACAGAGTAGGTGCAGTGGAGCTGAGCTGAAATGGTGTTTCCCATTTGTGCTGCTTTTCAAGCTGTTCTCGCTGTCCATTCAGGAATGTTTACACTTAATTGAAGCAGGCTTGTATAAATCACAATCGATGTCATTGTGAATAAGTTTAATATGTTGTGCATCATTGAAAACAGATTGATTCAATTCCCCACCTCCCCTGTTCTCTCCTCCATCCCCTCCCCACCCCCCCCCCCCCACATACACAGCTCCTAACATTCCCACTCCCCTTTCCCCACCCATTCCTTCCCCTCTCTCCCCACCCATCCCCTTTCCCCACCCATTCCTTCCCCTCTCTCCCCACCCATCCCCTCCCCTCCCCTCCCCCCAACCGCCCCCCCACCCAACATCCCAATCCCCCCACCCATCCCCCACCACCCCCACCACCCCCTGTCCTTCCCCTTTTGCTCCAATCTCATCCTCTCTTCCCTATTCTTCTCCTCCTTCCACCTCCTCTGTCCTCCTCCCCCCCCCATGCTTCTCCCTGGCACAAACAGGGGAAGATAGACAACACATTACTCCAAAGCTTGGAGGATTAGAAGTTTGGGGCAGATCCCCATACAGATCTGCAATTTCTAACTCACAGCTTAACTTGTTGCCTTCCCATTTTTACAACTTATCATTAAACCAAGAAGATCAAATTCCAAAGGTGTCTTTTACTATATGTTCACAAATTGCAAAACATATAAGACTACAATCATTTACTTTCACCTTGTACTTCTTTCACACAGAACAACAGTAAGTCTACAATTTCATGTCAAAACTACTGCTTCATTTCCATCCGATGAAAGATTTGATCTGGACTACAAAGCAACTGCAAACAATTAAAAGGGATGGAACTCTTTAACAGGATATATAGCCTGTGAAGGGAAGTAATATTGATATCAAGTAGCACACACACACTTTCTGAATGATTTGGAACAATATTTATCAGAAATCGCTTAACACTGCCTATTCAACTTTCATCTCATAGCAAAATGTTAACCAGTTATGATAAACTTTTACTTTATGCGGATGAAACCATTTTATTTTCCACTACAAAGAAGGGTTACAAGATGCTTTAGAAACTCTGGATACTTACTGTTTTCATTAGAAACTTGTTGTGAATCTAGTAAAAACCATAATATTCGGAAACAATAGTTCTCTAATATTTATGCAAAATAGCAGAAAAGCACTTACTGGTCTTAACAGTTTTAAATATTTAGGAATCAACTTCAGTAGCAGTAGTAGTTATGAAAAATTCAAGAAAAATGCTTATGATAAAGCTACTTAAGTCGTGTTTATTTGATAATGACAAAAAAGAATTATGTATACATAAAATCGTTGTATGTTGTTTTATTGTATTGATGTGAAATTATGGGCATATGAAAATGCAATGCATAAAAATGCTTATGATAAAGCTGCTAAAGTCATGTTAAGCTTGATAAGGACTGCACAGCAAATAGAACTACAGACACATGTGTCGATTTATGTGATAAAAATTGTTGTACCTGTTTTGTTGTATGGATGTAAAATTTGGAAATATGAACATATAGCAATTATTTCATAATTTTCACTTAAAGGTTTTAGAATATACTTTTCCTTTAACCCTCTTGCATTCAGATTCTCTGAACACAAACTGCCCCTAGATTTTGCATTCCATCACGAAATCAGGGCAGACACACATGCTTGCTAGCCTTTTTCTCCTTCTAAGTACATACCAGCAGCTACAATTACTTCCAGATTCTCAGCAGGGCTTCTACTTCTAGCCTGATAGAGCTTTGACATGTGGTAGTAATTAGTGATGGTCACAGCCTGATGGAGATCTACTGTGTGTAAATCCAGCAAATCTGCATTCAGAGGGGGCAATTATTCAATCTGGCAAATTTCCAGTTTGGGACTAAGAGGGTAAGTATATGGAGATACAGGCAGATATCCCTTGTTTAGTTTGGTCTCTGTTGAATGGTGTGTTTCTGGATGCAGCTGCTCAATTTCAAATATGAAAAGCTGCCATCAAGTGTTTACCAGATGATGAAAGATTTACTTGAAAAATACTTGATTCAATCAGCATGGCTAAATACGATTAACAAAATCTTAGTACAAAGGGGATTTGGCTTTGTGGGAGAGATAGTTATGTTCAAGTATTAATTTTTTTCAAGTACTTTGAAGTTCACATAAAAAAATTATCGAAGTTAAAATTTCACATATAAAAGCCTTCTTAAAAGAAAACTTTGTTAATGAATGGAGAGGTGAGCTGTGGGATAATAGAAGATGCCTTTATTATAGAAATTTGAAGATCCATTTTGGTAAGGAAAAATACATAACTTGTCTACCAGATATATATGTTTACGCTTTTATAATAATAAAAAAAATGTAGTTGTCACAAGCTTCCAATTGAAGATGGACATTTCCATAGCATACCACAGAAATAAAGAATGTGTTCAAAATACAATATATCTATTATAGAGGATGAGTTTTATTTTATGATGGATTGTCCCCACTTTATAAATTTACAACAAGATTTCAATCTTCAGCATTTTCTTCAACCTTTTTCCAGTTATAAATTTTGAAGGCTGATGAAATGTAAATCTTGGAAAGTTCTCCCATCTCTCAAAATTCATAAGATGTACAGGTATTTCTTGAAAATTCATTTGTTGTCATTCACATGTGTACATTGTGTATTTTAAAGAAATTGATAGAGTTTAGAAAATGCTTTGAGGTTTTAATGCTATTTGCTTGTCATTTTGTGATGAACACATTTTGTGGTGGCGCCATTGGAGGATGCAATTTCTGTCTTTTTTGCCAAGTGGTTATAAACATACACTTTGTTTTATTTGAAATGAAAGATATGTGATTGAGTTCTGTCTATTCAATAAGTTTATGATATCTGCCTGCATATCACTCACAAACTGGTTTGGACCACTGCTGTTGCATTGAATTGATGTGTCATCAGCAATATATTGGACCTAAACAAGGAATATGCACAGGTAGGTTGTTATTATTAGAGATAGAGAAAAGAAGTGGTCCTAGTATTAATCCCTGTGGCATTCCATATTTCAGGGGTAATAAGGTCGATCTCCTAGGCCCAATTTCAACAAGCTGTTGATGATTACTGAAAAATGGGTGTAAAATCTTAATGCTTGGTTGGAAATCTTATGGCAATCTAATTTTTTAATGAAAAAGAAAAAAAAGTTATACTGAAGATGAACGCTGCTCAACTGTATTCAGAGTTTTTGACACATTCTATGTGCCTGATAAAACATTTTCCAGGCAATATTCCTCCCCTTCATAGGCTATTATAAAGAGTGAGATTCCTTTCATTGTTTTAAGTCGCTGAGAATTCCAGAGAAAAGTCTGTATATAATGAAAATGAAGCATCAGTTTTTATGTAAAATTGTAGACTGTGCTGTTTAGCTATCTGAAAGAGGGTGTGGTGGACCAAATGTTTTAGAGTAAGCTTTCATTTTCAAATACTGAAGAGATATAGAAAAAGACACCTTTAAATTGTGGAACTGTTAGTCTAAGATAAAGGTTTTAAAAGTTTGAAGACAACAAGTTAAGCTTTGAGTTAGGAACTGCAGATCTGTAGGGGATCTGCCCCTAACTTCTAATCCTCCGAGTTGGAGGAGATGTGTTGTCTATCTTCCCTTGTTTGAGCCAGGGAGAAGCATAGGGGAGGGGGGAGGGATGGAGGGGGAGGGATGAGGGATGGAGGGGGAGGGATGAGGGGGGAGGGATGGAGGGAAGGGGGTGGAAGGGTAGAGGGTGGAAGGGTAGAGGAGGGGTGGGGGAGGGGGTAGGAAGGGGGTGGAAGGGTAGAGGAGGTGGGGTGAGGGAGGGAGGGGAGGGGGGAGGAAGGGGGGAGGGAGGGGGGTAGGAAGGGGGGGTGGGGGAGGGAGGGGGTAGAAGGGGGGTGGGGGGGGGGGGGAGGGGGTGGGGTTGGGGTGGGAGGAAGGGGGTGGTTGAGAGGGGGAGGGGGGTTAGGAAGGGTGGGGTAGGAAGGGGGTGGGTGTGGGGGAGAGGAGGGGGATACAGGGGGGAGGGATTGGGGGGTGGGGAGGAGGGGGGGTGGGAAGGTGAGGGATGGTTGAGTAGGAGTTTTGGGGAGGTGAGGATGGGATGGGAGGGGGTGGGGGAGGGTAATAATTTTTTTTTAATACAAAAAAAGCAGCTCCCCCAAAAAACAAAAAAAAAGGTATTACTTGTATTCAAACACACACACACACACACACACACACACACACACCACACACACACACACACACATGGATAGATCATAAGACAACTTCTGTTATGCTTTAGATTATTCTATAGCTGTAGCTTGTTTTATAAACTCTCATTTCATACCTTGTTATTTTGTTTTCTTCACACTTTTTCTGTCTGAATCAAGCATATCATGCTGTCTTCTTCTCCGTTATATTGTGAGCAATGCATTTTCTCTGTTTCCTTTCCTTTTATTGCTATATTATTTGTACATTATTCATTTTAAAAAATTGTGAGGGCAAAATGGATAAAGTTGTGAAAGCCTAATGTTTTACCCTCAGTAAATATCCTGTTGAATTACACACACACACACACACACACACACACACACACACACACACACACACACACACACACACACACACACACAACACACCTGCTTATCAAAATAACTATTATTTGAAACACAATTTCTTCCGATTTTACAAAACAAACTGACTGTATAAGAATTATACTACTACGCTGGATGTGTCTGTTTACACAATGTGCTGTGGAGTCTGCTACTCCTTTTGTTTTGACTTCCTCCGTCGATTTCTCACACAGGTTTTCTTCATAACTTTCATTCTTTCTGTGACTGTAGCAAGATTCACAAACGATATGGACTTTGGATCATCTCATTTATAGCTATATAATGGTCAGCAAAGAAAACTTATCTCTGATTAATTCGCGGAGGGGTCGGACCCTGAAACTGCGAGTGATGCAAAAACTAGGCTGCGCGCGTGACTGAAACTCCGGCGCGCTGGCGAAATGGACAGAAAGTAGTTCGACATAAAAAGTGTTTTTACGCAAAATCCCCGAAAAAAAACTTTTATTAAAATCAGTGAAATGTAATCGGGAAGGGTCTATTTACTAGTTTATGTAGTCAGAACTTTTGAAGCAATTACTTTACACCACAATTTTTTTTTTCTTGGTCTATTTATCTTGTAGAAACGAATCAAAGCGCGGAAGATAAAAGAGACAGTGACTAATTTTGTGAGATAGCTAAAGTGCATTGCGGACAGTAAGGCTGCGGCCATAGTAAACCCGGCATTTTGACGCCGTCAATTTTGCCGGGCCGGGGAAAAATGCTGCCCGGCTGAATTAGGCCGCGGCCATAGTGAACCCGTCATTTTGACGCCGTCAAAACGACGGGCCGGGTGAAAAATGCTGCCCGGCTGAATTACTCTGTGGCGTCACTGAAAACGGCTGTGGGTGGCCATAGTAGACCCGGCCCGGCCCGTTCTTTTTAAACCCGTCGTTTTGACGTTCCAGCGACACGTCCGTTTGCCGGGTCGACGGAAAGGAAAATAATCAAGAAAAACTTATTTATGGTGCTTCAAAAATTCTGACTACACAAACTAGTAAATTGACCCTTCCCGATTACATTCCAGTGGTTTTGATACAAGTTTTGTGGGGGGATTTTACTTTTTATGTCGAACTATTTTCTGTCGATTTAGCGTGGGGGTGGGGCGGAGTATCAGACACTGCAGCCGTCAAAGAGACGGCCGTCAAAACAACGGGACGGGCCGGGTTTAGTATGGCCGTAGCCTAAGACCATTGCACAGCGGCAGTCAATCCATAGCTTCGTTATAGACACACCAACTTACCCAATTACCACTCATGGGCTACTCTCCGTGTCTTTTTTCACACTAACTACAAGACAGTTCAATAATGTTTTGATCAGATTGTAGCTTAGTTCTTTATGTCTTTACAGCTCACAGTCGGAGTTCAGTTATCCAAGCATGCCAGATTAAATAGCTCAGGAATCATTGATTATCTTCGTATTTGGAAGATGTTCCAAAATAAAGCATAAAAAAACATTTTAACTGAAATTTAAATGCCTGCTTTACATGTAGTGCAGCAGAAGTGGACATAAGTTTTTCCCATTCATACCCTGGAACTTCGACCTTCACCAATGGTGAGATTAGGGCATAGTACCGTCTTTACCCAGTGTATCAAGATAAGTCGGCAACTATACTGGTTAATAGACTTATATGTGCGAAAAGTTTAAACTGTATTCCTAATAAATTCCGCCACAAATTGTTAAAATATGTGGTTTTTCTTCAGTGAGCTTTTTTTTCCTTACAAAATTTTACTTTTATGAGGATAAAATCAACTATTCGCTCTTACTTAATAACTTTGGGAAAAAACGTATCTTGCCTTTTTTCCTCTTATATCAAGCAGAGCTCTAAACAAAGACAGTTTTTAAACGAATTTAGTTGATTTGATCACAATGTACTTTAGCAGAGATCCATTCTTCAAACAGCCTGATTCTTCTATAACTACAAAAATGTGAGTTTTTATGACGTATACAGCAGCTTGTCACTGACAGTTAAGAATGTTTTGATAAAAACAAATCTTGTATTTAATTTCACATGAAATACAACTCTTAAGAAAGGCAGTTCGTTTTGAAAAATTGGATTCAGTTGATTTGGTCCCAAGCGCTTTAGTAGATAATCTTTTTTCCAAACAGCCCTACACACTTCTAACAGACTGTCGTTCTAAAGCATCCCTGTTGCTCAATTTGCTGGCCTCTTTTCTATGGACACTAGACCCAACAACAATCCTATCAACTTGGCAAAAGACAGAATGATGGGTTTCAGAATTAATGAGGGGAAGGGCACGCACGCTGGAGAGGAGTTGGAACCGTCACTTAACAGCCCACTAGCTGTAAACTCTGTAGACAAAAGAACACGAAGCCGGCAGACAAACTACAGACGCTAAGTGTCCATTGAAGCACTTCAACTTTCCCCAATGGTCATTAAAAAGACTCGATCAAACATTCTTCTTCCTTGATGGGTCCGTGCAGCTGAATTCCTTCTCTCTTTACATCTCTTCCTGTTTTTTTTTTTTGTTTCGTTTTATAGTTCTTCTTTTTTAACCTCTTCAAGCGAACAAAACAGCTGTTTGTAAGGAATCAGAACAGAAAACAATGCCATTCTACAAGAAACTGTGAAAAGGAAGCGTAGTTATTTCTTGATTTACATTGATAGCGCCCTGAAGTAAAACGCAAAGCAAGAAACCTCTCCCCAAAGCTGGTATGCAGCTGTGTGAATGGTTAGGGTGGGAAGGGGTGGACCATACTTAAAATGTTCTCCCTCGGCTAACCTCGGGGCTCTAGCCAAAGAATTATAAAAAAAAA
>CM060325.1:61386815-61391815 GCA_030674155.1 Stramonita haemastoma | reverse complement strand
AAGTCTAATTCTTACAGCAGGTAGCATCTGTGATGAAGGAATTAGAACCATTTGCAAATCGTTCAACGAAGAAGAGGTGATAAGGAGATTGATTGATTCCTCCGCGAGAGAACTTTATGTTGGTGCTGCCAGTCAAAAGAGCTTCAGTGGTGTGTGTGTGTGTGTGTGTGTGTGTGTGTGTGTGTGTGTGTGTGTGTGTGGTGTGTGTGTGTGTGTGTGTGTGTGTGGGTGCGTGCGTGCGCGCGCGTGTGTGTGTACGTGCGTGCGTGCGTGTGTGCGTGTGTTCGTGTGTGTGTTTGTGTGTGTGTGTTTGTGTGTGTGTGTTTGTGTGCGTGTGTTTGTGTGTGTATGTGTGCGTGCGCGCGCGCGCGCGCGCGCGCGCGCGTGTGTGTTGTGTGTGTGTGTGTGTGTGTGTGTGTGTGTGTGTGTGTGTGTCTCGCGCGTTCGTGTGTGTGTGCGTGTTAAGCTGGGCTGGAGAAACATCTCACACTGGCTTGGGTTTGTACTCTTTTATCTTTGCTGCCTGTTCCATGCTGTAAAACAGTCTAGCAGCCTCATTTAACATTGATTTGATCATCTTCAACCAGCTTTGTGTCAGGTAACATCGATTTGATCATCTTCAACCAGCTTTGTGTGGACAGGGGGTTTATCCCTTATTTTTTTCATTTTTTAAATCTTTCTCTTTTGGAGTTTCGTTCGTTTTCCGTTTTCTTTCTCAGAATAGGTTTAGTTTAGTACAGCGATTTTTTTTACCCTGCGATCAATCCTACGCCCTTGTGAGACATTTACGAAAAAAAAAAAACCCGCGATTCTTAACATCTGTCTGTAAGTCTGTCTCTGTGTCTGTTTCTTGGTTTGTCTGTGTTTGTCTGTCTTTTTGACCACCTAACTGCTATCTCTTTTTCTGTCAGTCTGTCTTTGTGATCGTTTGCCTAACTGCTTTCTTGTTTTTAATGTCATCATTTTCTGTGAGTGGCCTGTATTCATGTCCTGTCACAATTTTCTGTTGTCTTTCTTTTTTGTATCTAGTATTTCCATCTTCCTCGCTCCATCACTCTTTATGTGCGGTTCTTCTTCATCTATGTCAAACACTCATACAGCATTTATAGATTTCTTTTCATATGAATGGAAAATGACCTGTGCTGCCGTTAAACTCCTGACAAGTCAGGCCCAGCGCATCTGACTTAGGCGTGAGAGAGAGTTGCTTTTTTATTTTTTTTTTTACAGTTTTTTTTGTCTGGAAAAAAGCCCCTGGAATTGACCAAAAAGTCAGAAAAGGACAAGAAACAGGTGACATGAAGAAAAGGAAGAACAAAGAGAAGGAAGGTAAAAGGAATTGTTTGCTCAGAGTTTCGAGATGATGGGATGCTATTTATACTGGCAAGACCTCGGAATCCCCAATGCATATATTTTTGTTTGGATTGGTAGAATTGCATTTTTTTAGCATTGGTGGGAATGCACATGCATCCAGCTACATAGCTCTTCTTGTAACTGTCAGGAAGCAATAATTCGTTTAAAACCTTTTTGTTTTCGTTCTTCGGTGAAAGCTCTGGGGTTCACCATCGGTGCAATTTCTGAGAAGGCAACCATTTTTGCCCATCATTGAAGGTAGCCCCACTCTGATTTCTGGGATAATGTCTAAATACGACATGTGTGTGCATGCACGTCTCTTTTTGACAGTGTTTTTAACCGCTTTTACTGGCATGAATAACCTAATTTGCCAATAGCCTGAACGCGTTTTAACTTTTGGCCAAGATGTTTTTTGCCTGTGTTAGCACACAGAGCATCAGTTTTATAATCTCATCGAAAGAACTTTTTTGAAGAGTTTGGAGGATGTTGATTTTAACTCCAGCAGGGGAATAATCTCCTTGAATGGGCATTTCAGTGGTGGCTCAAACCCAGGCCATGAGAACACAAGTGTAGTGCTGTAACCACTAGACCAGCCTGCTCCAGCCATATCCTGTCTGTCTGTCCGTCTGTCTGTCTCTGTCTGTCTGTTTGTCTGTCCGTCCGTCTGTCTGACTGTCTCTCTCTCTCTCTCTGACTCTCTCCCCCTCTCTCCCTCCTTCCCTCCTTCCTATACCATCTCCTTCCACTTTTTTTTTCTTTTTACCCAAGTTCATTGTGCGTGCTTTCTGCCCACCCCCATCCTTTCTGATTGAATCACAATCTTTTTAAGGGCCAGATCAGAGCCAGCAGGAGGGAGCTGCATGGCTTTGGCAGAAACATGACAGCAACCATGAACGTTGTCACCGCCCCTTCCCAAACATGAAGAGTTCTTTTCCATTGATTTTTTTTTCATAAGGGAAAGAGGTCAGGAGAGGAAGAGGACAATTATTTTAAACACGAAGTGACCTTTGGTTGCTTTTTTTTTTTTTTTACTACTGCAGATGTTTGACAGGAACTCAGGAAGGAAGTTAGGATAGTTGAAGAGTTGTACCGGCTACTTGACATTTTTATCAATTTGATTTTCTGTCATGTCCACAATCTCCATTCTGTGGTTGTTTTTTTTGGGGAGGGACTGCTGTGTCAAAGATTATTGTATAGTTTTGCTTCACTTGTGATTACAATTTTTATCTCTTTTTTCATTTTCCATGCAAAAAAAAATCAATGCTAGGTATGAGATTGTATCTTAAGTTGATGAAGATATTTTGTGTTTTCTATATTCTTCTTGAATTTTTGTTGTTGTTGTTAGTAGTGGTGATAATGTTGGTTGTCTTCTTGTTCTTGTTCTTGTTCTTGTTCTTGTTCTTGTTCTTGTTCTTGTTCTTCTTCTTCTTTTCTTCTTCTTCTTCTTCTTCTTCTTCTTTCTTCTTCTTCTTCTTCTTCTTCTTCTCTTCTCTTATTCTTTTTCTTTCTTTCTCTTCTCTTCTTCTTCTTCTTCTTCTTCTTCTTCTTCTTCTTCTTCTTCTTCTTCTTCTTCTCTTCTTCTTTCTTCTTCTTTTTTCTTCTTCTTCTTTGCAATTTTTCTTCTTCTCTGCAATTCTTATCGCAATGCTTCTACATATTTGCAATTCTTCTTCTTCTGTTGCATTCTTCTTCTATACAATTGTTCTTCTCTTTGCAATTCTTCTTCTCACATTCTTTTTATTGTTCTTCTTTTTTGCAATTGTTCTTTCCATTTTTGATTTGATTGATTTGATTCATTCTTCATTCATTCTCACAGAACCTTCTTTTTCCTGGACCCATTCCATAATATCTCGTATGCTCTTTGTCTCTCATTTGTCTCTCTGTCTATCTGTCAATCGCTCTCTCTCTCTCTTCCTCTCCTCTCTCTCTCTCTCTCTCTCTCTCTCTCTCTCTCTCTCTCTCTCTCTCTCCCTCTCTCCTCTCTCTCTCTCTCATGCATCTCCAGCCTCTTTTTTTTTTTTTTAATCAAGTTAATTCAGTGTGCTTTCTCTTCTCCATCCTCCATACTTTTTGATCGAATTACAGTCTTTTTAAGGGCCAAATCAGAGCCGGCAGGAGTGGAGATGCATGGCTTTGGCAGAAACATGACAAAGAACCACAAACCCTTGTGATGGTACCTTTCCAAACATGAATGGTTCTTTCCCTTTTTCAGGGAGGTTGGGGGGGGGGGGGGGGGGTGAGAGAGGTAGAGGATAATACTAAACACGAAGTGCGCTTTGGTTGCATAACTCTTTTTTTTTTTTTTTTATTTTTTTACTACAGATGTTTGACAGGAACTCAGGAAGGAAGTTAGGATAGCTGAAGTGTTCTACCAGTCATTGACATTTTGTTTAAATTCGATTTGCTGTCATGTCTGCTCTCTTCCTTCTATGGCTAAAGCTGTTTTTACAGCTGTGCTAGAGACTGTTGTATATCTTTTTTATACTATGAATAAGGGTCCATCAATGTTGGATCAATTGTGTATCGTTTTGTATTGTATTGTTTTCTTGTATCGTATTGTATTGTATTGTATCGTATTGTATTGAAAACAACATCAGCACGTGGACCGGCTTTGGGTGGAGCAAACTGCTATGGAGGACAAAGGATTGTGAGGAGTGGAGGAAGCTGGTTGCAAAATCTCCAGTGGTACCCCCACGATCTGTGGGACATGGAATAGGTGAAGGTGAGGTGAAAATATGTATTCTGTACTGTACTGTACTGTACTGTACTGTACTTACGTACTGTACTGTACTGTACTGTACTGTACTATGTATTGTACTGTACTTGTACTGTACTGTCTGTGCTGTGCTGTGCTGTGCTGTGCGTGCTGTGCTGTGCTGTGCTGTGCTGTGCTGTGCTGTGCTGTGCTGTGCTGTGCTGTGCTGTATATCACTTTCAGCCATGGCAGATTTCCTCCATGAAATTCTTGCTGCTCTCTCCGGGGAGAGCACGTCACCAGTAGCCCAGCTTGACCCATGCTTTTTATTTTCCTGTCTGCATGCGTATTTGTTTTTGTATCAGAAGGTGTGTTTTTTTCTTTTATTTACACAGTTTTGCCAGGAACGACTTCTATCTTACTTTAGGTTTTTTTTACGTGCGCTAAATGCGTGCCACACATTGGACCTTGGTTTCTCGTTTCATCTGAAAGACTAGCACCCAGAGAATCAATCATGGTGTAGAGGCTGGGAAAAAAACTTCGTGCACAATGGGGATTGAATCATCACACTTCCCCAAAAAATCATAATGGGGGTACCTTCATTGTAGGGAAAAACGGTTGCATAGACACAATCTCACAATCTTGAACTTTGGAGCTCTAGCCAAGGAACAGGGAAAAAAGCAACAAAATAATCACAATTCTCCAAACCCAGAGTTTCTGCTTTTTAGGTAAATCCGTTATCTCTAGACCTGCCAATCTCCTAGGCTATTGGATTTCGTTTGCTAGCTCATTAAAGTTGTTTGTCTCCAGCGATTAATGTTAAAGAACCTCGTATCAACCAGTACACTGTCGTGTAAAGTGCAACACATGTTGATAATGCACTCAGTGTGTCTAATGTTTTGAGTCTTGCAATAAAACGTTACTTCTGTAAATTTTTGTTGCTTTTTTCTCCAAA
>CM060325.1:61371815-61381815 GCA_030674155.1 Stramonita haemastoma | reverse complement strand
TTAGCAAAGCAGCTACCACCATGACCATACTGACAAAGAAAGCATGGAACAACAGCAAGCTGACTGAGCACATAGACATCCAGATCTACAGAGCATGTGTCCTGACCATCATTCTGTATGGCAGTGAGTCCTGGACTCGACTTGTCCGACAAGAGCGAAAGCTCAATGCTTTTCACAGGCGTTGCCTCAGACGCATCCTGAACATCACCTGGCAGGATAAGTTCCCAAACAACACTGTCCTGAAACAAAGACTGATGTGCTGGCTCGGCCAGTCGTGCGCATGGACAATAAACGGATCTCTAAAGTTATCTATGAAGAACTTGGCAGGAAAACATCCCACAGGAAGATCACAGCAGCGGATTCAAAGACATGTGCAAGAGGGACTTTAAAGTCCTGAACATAGACCAAAACAACTGGGAAGCAACAGCCCTTGAACGGTCAGCCTGGAGACAGATGTGCAGAAAGGTTTCTCCAAGTTTGAAGAGACACTTGCTCAGCAGCACGAGGCAAAGAGAAAGAGGAGAAAGGCTGCAGACCAGGCAGACAGACCAGCGTCAGACTTCATCTGTGCCCTCTGCCATAGGGACTGTCATTCCCGTGTGGGACTGGCCAGCCACAACCAACGCTGTACCAGAATTAACAGCTAGAGACGCAACTCCATCGTCTTCCGAGACTGAAGGCTGCCAAATGACCTGTCAGTTGTCCACCCCCCCCCCCTACCCTCCCTCTCTTCCTGCATTCAAGGTCACTGACCAAACGTCAAGGGGAAAACTTGAAGAGGAAAGCTTGGGACATTCTGAAGTGTTTCATCAGACACTTGACATGTCATCATGTGGTTGCTGGCTTTAATTGCTCCACGTTGATTACATTTGTAGCTGTGGAGGATGTGCTCAGCTCCCAAGGGCTGTATGTACAAGATGCTGCCTGTAAGGGTTTCTTTTCTTTTAGCCTTCTACTTTGAGGCACACCAGGGCGCTATTCTTTGTCTTCGTCGAACTCTTAGACAGCAAACATCGTCTGTCATATGAACAAAATATGCGTTGCACTGCACTTTAAGGGCAGGATATGTAACACCTAGCGCTTCCAATAACGGCATAGAGGTGATTTGTTATCTTGCAAGTATATCTGGTGAAAAAGCAAAGAGAATGAATTGACCAAGAAGGCAGGAAATGAACAAGAATCTTGAGGTGGCAGCAAGAAAAAGAACAAGGCAGAAAGAAAGAAATAGATGAATAGAAAAGAGAGTTTCTAGCACAGAAATTTCCAGAAGGTGGGGATGCTGTTTATACTGAAAGGCCCCAGCATTCCGACGGCGGATAGAGCACTAGCACTGTGTAGTTTAGTGTTGACCCACATGTCTAGAAAATTAAAAGTTGCAGGATTGGTTTGAATCTAAAACTGCACTTCTTCGCCAACCACCAGGCGAATTAATGTTTCAGTGCCAGATATGATATCCACAGTTTTCTGTTTTACAGTTGATGTGCTATTTTATCTAAATTTTGTACACGAATAAAATTCATCCATTCTCCTTGTTCTTGTCCTTGTACTTGTTGTTGTTGTTGTTGTTGTTGTTGTTGTTTTTTTTTCTTTTCTTCTTCTCTTCTTCTTCTTCTTCTTCTTCTTCTTCTATTCTTCTTGGTTTAATCCAACTCAGATAGAAAGCATTGTTTTCTATGAGCAAAAATGCGTTGCTCTGCCGTACGCACCAATCAGGCTTGGCACATCCGACTCCGGATTGGCTGATATTCTGCTGGTCATACATACAGGTAAACATGTGTTGAATGCGTGTAAAAGGGAAAAGTGTGTGTACAAAATGTATATGTAAAATAAGTATGTGCAAAAGGGAAAATTACGCGTAAAATATGCATGTTTAAAATAAGTATATGTAAAAAAAAAAGAAAACTACTTGTAAAAGGGTAAAGTATGAGTCAAGCATGCATGTGTAAAATAAGCATGTGTAAAAGTATGGAAACTAGAATATGTAAAAGGGAAAAGTAGATTTCCACCATGCAAAATATTCACACCAAGGTGAAAATTCAGACCTTCACTTTGGGAATTTCCCAGAGACTTCTCAACAGCTAAAAAGAGGAAGGTGAGATGAGGAAGATGGGGGTAAGATGTGGGACGTGGGGGGTGAGGGGGACTAGAGAGGAGGGAGGCAGGGTTCATCTGTGCCGTGACTGGCTGTCTTCAATTCTGGTCCCCAGTCTAATGAAGCTTTCGAGGCTTCAATCATGTGTCACCGCATGACTATCTCTCTCTTTCTCTCTCCTTCTCTCTGTCACTGTCTCTGTCTCTCTGTCTGTCCGTGTCTCTGTCTGTCTTTATATATGTCTGATTGTCTGTCTGTCTTCTCTGTCTGTCAGTCTCTGTTTTGTGTGTGTGTGTGTGTGTGTGTGTTGTGCTGTCTGTTGTCTGTGTCTTCTCTTTCGTCTTTCTTCTCTGTCTTCTCTCTTCTCCATCTCTCTCTCTCTCTCTCTCTCTCTCTCTCTCTCTCTCTCTCTCTCTCTCTCTCTCTCTCTCTCTCTCTCTCTCTCTCTCCTCTCCTCTCCTCTCTCTCCTCTCCTCTCCTCTCTTTTCCTCATCTGCGGACGTGTCTGCCTCCTCTATCACGTTGACCTTGTCTCTCTGTTTAGGTTTATGTCTTGCTTTCTTCTTTACCCCAACAGATACGATTTAAGTTCAATCTCATTTTCAGCTACTGATCAGTGCAAACATGATCCTGAACACCTTGTTTTTGTCGATAATTCGGCAGGAAGTATGATCATCCATGACATTTTCCCAAGCTGTACAAAAATATTTTTGCTGGACAAGGAGGCTAGGGTAAAGAGGGGGGAGGGAGGGGGAGACAATGATTTAGTGGTCTTCACTTGCACATTTTTTGCATTCCAGAATGTTTGACAGAAGAGCATTATATTCGGAAAAAAGTTGAATCAATATAATACTGGACACGATACTTTTCTTTTGTTTTAATGTCTATTTCCCCTACCCCTCTTATTTGCACAGGTTCAAAATATGCGTTTTATCACCTTTATAAGGAAACGTCAAACAGTGTGGAATGTTTATGTGTAAACAATGAGCAAATGTGTCACCGAGCCTAGCACAACACACTGAAAAAAAAAAGCTTTTGGGGCATGAGTTTGTATGTATGTCCCGGTATCATAGTTTACTGATAGAGGCAATAGCATCTTTCAAATGTCTATTTGATCTTCTACTTCTTGTATATTACACTTACATTTCCTTTTGCTGAAGTTTTTTTTTTTTAATTCTTTGGCTAGAGCCCCGAGGTTAGCCGAGGGAGAACATTTTAAGTATGGTCCACCCCCTTCCCACCCTAACCATTCACACAGCTGCATACCAGCTTTGGGGAGAGGTTTCTTGCTTTGCGTTTTACTTCAGGGCGCTATCAATGTAAATCAAGAAATAACTACGCTTCCTTTTCACAGTTTCTTGTAGAATGGCATTGTTTTCTGTTCTGATTCCTTACAAACAGCTGTTTTGTTCGCTTGAAGAGGTTAAAAAAAGAAGAACTATAAAACGAAAACAAAACAAAAAAACCAGGAAGAGATGTAAAGAGAGAAGGAATTCAGCTGCACGGACCCATCAAGGAAGATGAATGTTTGATCGAGTCTTTTTAATGACCATTGGGGAAAGTTGAAGTGCTTCAATGACACTTAGCGTCTGTAGTTTGTCTGCTGGATTCGTGTTCTTTGTCTACAGAGTTTACAGCTAGGGGCTGTAAGTGACGTTCCAACTCCTCTCCAGCGTGCGTGCCCTTCCCCTCATTAATTCTGAAACCCATCATTCTGTCTTTTGCCAAGTTGATGGGATTGTTGTTGGGTCTAGTGTCCATAGAAAAGAGGCCAGCAAATTGAGCAACAGGGATGCTTTAGAACGAGGGTCTGTTAGAAGTTAGTAAGGCTGTTTGGAAAAAGATTATCTACTAAAGCGCTTGGGACCAAATCAACTGAATCCAATTTTTCAAAACGAACTGCCTTTCTTAAGAGTTGTATTTCATGTGAAATAAATAGCAAGATTTCTTTTAAATCAAAACGTTCTTAACTGTCAGTGACAAGCTGATGTAAATACCATAAAAATCTCACATTATTTGTAGTTATTATACAAGAGTTAGGCTGTTTGAAGAATGGATCTCTGCTAAAGTGCATTGTGATCAATCAACTAAATTCGTTGAAAAAACTGTCTTTTTTAGAGTTTTGCTTGATATAAGAGGAAAACAAGGCAAGATACATTTTGTTCCAAAAGTTTTAACTAGAGCGACTCATGATTTATATTTTGTAAAAAAAAATCAATAAAAAAAGCTCACTGAAGAAAAATGCACATATTTAAAAACAATTTGTAGCGAATTTATAGGAATACAGTTTAAACTTTTCGCACATATAAGTCTATTAACCAGTATAGTTGCCGACTTATCTTGATACACTGGGTAAAATACGGTACTATGCCCTAATCTCACCATTAGTGAAGATCGAAGTTCCAGCGCGTGAATGGGAAAAACTGATGTCCACTTCTGCTGCACTACATGTAAAACAGGCATTAAATGTCGGTTTAAATGTTTTTATGCTTTATTTTGGATATCTTCCAGATACGAAGATAATCAATGATTCGTGAGCTATTTAATCTGGCATGTTTGGATAACCTGAACTCCGACTGTGAGCTGTAAAGACAAAGAACTAAGCTACAATCTGATCAAAACATTATTGAACTGTCGTGTAGTTGGTGTGAAAAAAGACACCAAAGTAACCCATGAGTGCTAAGTGGGTAGTTGGTGTATCTATAACGAAGCTATGGATTGGCTGCTGCGGCCGCATATGGTCCTATTACTGTCCGCAATGCACTTTAGCTATTAACAAAAAAGTGGACTGTTTCTTTTATTCTTCCGCGCTTTGATTCGTTTACTACAAGATAAATTAGTGCCAAGGAAAAAAAAAAAGGGGCAACAAAATTGCTTCAAAATTTCTGACTACACAACTAGCTTTAAAATTAGACCCTTTTCCGGTAACATTCCACAAGGTTTTAATGAAAGTTTTTGTGTGGGGGAAATAATTAATTAAAACACTTTTTATGTTAAACTACTTTCTGCCATTTCGCCAGCGCGCCGGAGTTTCAGTCACGCGTGTAGCCTCGATTTTGCGTCACTCGCAGTTTCAGGGGCCGACCCCTCCGCGAATTAATCAGAGATAAGTTTTCTTTGCTGATAATTATATAGCTATAAATGGGATGATCCAAAGTCCATATCGTTTGTGAATCTTGGTACAGTCACAGAAAAATGAAAGTTATGAATAAAACCTGTGTGAGAAATCCATGGAAGTCAAAGCAAAAAGAGTAGCAGACACCACAGCACAGGTGTAAACAGACACATTCAGTGTAGTAGTATAATTATTATACAGTCTGTATGTTTTGTAAAATCGGAAGAAGTTGTGTTTAAAATAACAGTTATTTTGATAAGCAGGTGTGTGTGTGTGTGTGTGTGTGTGTGTGTGTGTGTGTGTGTGTGTGTGTGTGTGTGTGTGTGTGTGTGTGTGTGTGTGTGTGTGTGTGTGTGTGTGTGTAATTCAACAAGATATTTACTGAGGGTAAAACATTGAGCTTACACAACTTTATCCATTTTGCCCTCACAATTTTTAAAAATGAATATCAAAACACATCAATAAAGGATACAAAAACAAAAGCCTTAATCTAGGTACAAATAATATAACCAAAAAAATGAAAGGAAACAGAAACAATGTATTGCTCACAATATAACGGAAAAAGACAGCATGTTATGCTTGATTCAGACAGAAAAATAGTGAAGAAAACAATATAACAAGGCATGACTGATGACATAACAGTTTATAAAACAAGCTACGGCCACAAAATAATCTAAAGCATAAAAGAAGTTGTCTTGTGATCTATTCATGTGTGTGTGTTGTGTGTGGTGTGTGTGTGTGTGTGTGTGTGTGTGTGTGTGTGTGTGTGTGTGTGTGTTTGTGTGTGTGTTGTGGTGCGCGCGCGTGTTTGTGTGTGTGTGTTGTGTGCGTGCGTGTTGATATAAAGGAATACTTATATTATTTTTTTTGGGGGAGCTGCTTTTTGTTTTTTTTATTAAAAAAAATATATTACCCTCCCCCACCCCCTCCCCTCCCCCCCACCTTACTCCTACCCCCACCCCTCCTTCCTCCCCCTCCCTCCCCTCCCCCCCCCCCCCCCCCTCCCCCCCCCCCCCCCCCCCCCCCCCCCCCCCCCCCTCCCCCCCCTTCCCTCCCTCCCACCCACTCCCATCCCCCCCCCTGCCCCCCCCTGCCCCCCCCCTCGCTTCCCCCCTTTCTCCCCCACCCCCCCTCGCTTCCCCCTTTCTCCCCCCACCCCCCCTCGCTTCCCCCCTTTCTCCCCCCACCCCCCCTCGCTTCCCCTCCCCCTATCCTTCTTCCATATCCCTATGCTTCTCCCTGGCACAAATATTGGAAGATAGACAACACATCTCCTCCAACTCTGAGGATTAGAAGTTTTGGGCAGATCCCCCTACAGATCTGCAGTTCCATACTGAAAGCTTAACTTGCTGTCTTCAAACTTGTAAAACCTATATATTAGACTAACAATTCCACAATTTAAAGGTGTCTTTTTCAATATCTCTTCAGAAATTGAAAATAAAAACTTACTCTAAAACATTTCAGTCCACAACACCTTCGTTTCAGATAGCTAAAGAGCACAGTCTACAATTTTACATAATAACCGATGCTTCTTTTTCATTACATACAGACTTTTCTCTGGAATTCTCAGTGACTTCAAACAATAAAAAGAATCTCACTCTTTATAATAGCCTTTGAAAGGGAGGTAATATTGCCTGGAAAATGTTTTATCAGGCACATAGAATGTGTCAAAAACTCTAAGTACAGTTGAGCACCGTTCATCTTCAGTATAACTTAACTTTCTGTTTTCATTCAAAAATTAAAATGCCATAAGATTTCCAACCAAGCATTAAGAGTTTACACCCATTTCTCAGTAATCATCAACAGCTTGTTGAAATTGGGCCTAGGAGATCAACCTTCTTACCCGTGAAATATGGATTACCACAATGATCAATACTAGGACCACTTTTTTTCTCTATCTCTAATAATAACAACTTACCTCTGCATATTCCTTGTTTAGGTCAAATGTATTGCTGATGATAAATCAATTCATGTAACAGCAGTGGTCCAAACTAGCTTGTGAGCGATATGCAGGCAAATATCATAAACTTATTGAATAGACAGAACTCAATTATATATCTTTTATTTCAAACAAAACAAAGTGTATGTCTATAACCACAAGGCAAAAAGGACAAAACTTGCATCCTCCATTGGTGCCACCACAAAATGTGTTCATCACAAAATGACAAACAAATAGCATTAAAACCTCAAAACATTTTCTAAACTCTATCAATTTCTTTAAAATACACAATGTACACATGTGAATGACAACAAATGAATTTTCAAGAAATACCTGTACATCTTATGAATTTTGTGAGATGGGAGAACTTTCCAAGATTTACATTTCATCAGCCTTCAAAATTTATAACTGGAAAAAGGTTGAAGAAAATGCTGAAAATTGAAATCTTGTTGTAAATTTATAAAGAGGGGACAATCTTTTATAAAATAAAATTCATCCTCTAAAATAGATATATTGTATTTTGAACACATTCTTTATTCCTGTGGTATGTTATGGAAATGTCCATCCTCAATTGGAAGCTTGTGACAACTACAGCAAAATTTTATAAAAGCGTAAACATATATATCTAGTGGACAAGTGATATATTTTTCCTTACCAAAATCGATATTAAAATGTCAATAATAAAGGTGTCTTCTATTATCTCACAGCTTACCCCTCCATTCAATAACAAAATTGTCTTTTAAGAAGGCTTTGATATGTGAAATTTTACCTTCAATAATATTTTATGTGAACTTTAGAATACTTGAAAAATATTAATACTTGAATATAACTATCTCTCCCACAAAGCCAAATCCCCTTTGTATTAAGAGGTTTTTTAATCGTATTTAGCCATGCTGATTGAATCAAGTATTTGTCAAGTAAATCTTTCATCATCTGGTAAACACTTGATGGCAGCTTTTCATTCTGGAAATTGAGCAGCTGCATCCAGAAACACACCATTCAACAGAGACCAAACTAGACAAGGGATATCTGCCTGTTTCTCCATACACTAACCCTCTTAGTCTCCAACTGGGGATTTGCCATATTGAATAATTGCCCCCTCTGAATCCGGATTTGCTGAGATTTACACACAGTAGATTTCCATCAGGCTGTAACCATCACTAATTGCTACCACATGTCAAAGCTCTATCAGGCTAGAAGTAGAAGCCCTGCTGAGAATCTGGAAGTAATTGTAGCTGCTGGTATGTGCTTAGAAGGAGAAAAAGGCTAGCAAGCATGCGTACCTGACCTGATTTCGTGATGGAATGCAAAATCTAGGGGCAGTTTGTGTTCAGAGAATCTGAATGCAAGAGGGTTAAAGGAAAGTATATTCTAAAACCTTTAACTGAAAATTATGAAATAATTGCTATATTTTCATATTTCCAAATTTTACATCCATACAACAAAACAGGTACAACATTTTTTGTCAAATAAATCAAGTGTCACATGTGTCTGTAGTTCTATTGGCTGTGCAGTCCTTATCAAGCTTAACATGACTTTAGCAGCTTTATCATAAGCATTTTTTATGCATTGCATTTTCATATGTCCATAATTTCACACCAATACAATAAAAGACATACAACGATTTATGTATACATAGTTCTTTTTGTCCTTATCAAATAAACATGACTTAGGTAGCTTTATCATAAGCATTTTTCTTGAATTTTCCAAAACTACCACTGCTACTGAAGTTGATTCCTAAATATTGAAAACTGTTAAGACCTTTAAGTGCTTTTCTGCTATTTTACATAAATATTAGAGATCTATTGTTTCCGAATATCATGATTTTGATTTTAGCTAGATTCACAACAAGTTTCTAATGAAAACAGTAAGTATCCAGAATGTCTAAAGCATCTTGTAACCCTTCTTTGTAATGGAAAATAAAATGGTTTCATCCGCATAAAGTAAAAGTTTATCATAACTGGTTAACATTTTGCTATGAGATGAAAGTTGAATAGGCAGTGTTAAGCGATTTCTGATGAATATTGTTCCAAATCATTCAGAAAGTGTGTGTGTGCTACTTGATATCAATATAACTTCCCCTTCACAGGCTATATATCCTGTTAAAGAGTTCCATCCCTTTTAATTGTTTGCAGTTGCTTTGTAGTCTAGATCAAATCTTTCATCGGATGGAAATGAAGCAGTAGTTTTGACATGAAATTGTAGACTTACTGTTGTTCTGTGTGAAAGAAGTACAAGGTGAAAGTAAATGATTGTAGTCTTATATGTTTTGCAATTTGTGAACATATAGTAAAAGACACCTTTGGAATTTGATCTTTTGGTTTAATGATAAGTTGTAAAAATGTGAAGGCAACAAGTTAAGCTGTGAGTTAGAAATTGCAGATCTGTATGGGGATCTGCCCCAAACTTCTAATCCTCCAAGCTTTGGAGTAATGTGTTGTCTATCTTCCCCTGTTTGTGCCAGGGAGAAGCATGGGGGAGGGAGAAGGAGGAGAAGAATAGGGAAGAGGGGATGAGATTGGAGCAAAAGGGGAAGGACAGGGGGTGGTGGGGGATGGGTGGGGAAAGGGGATGGGTGGGGGGATGGGGATGTTGGGTGGGGGGATGGGGATGTTGGGTGGGGGGATGGGGATGTTGGGTGGGGGGGCGGTTGGGGGGAGGGGAGGGGAGGGGAGAGAGGAGAAGGAATGGGTGGGGAAAGGGGAGTGGGAATGTTAGGAGCTGGGTGGGGGTTGGGTAGAGGGGGGAGTGTTAGGAGGGAGGGGGTGGAGGAGAGAACAGGGGAGGTGGGGAATTGAATTAATCTGAGTTTTCAATGATGCACAACATATTAAACTTATTCACAATGACATCG
>CM060325.1:61346815-61361815 GCA_030674155.1 Stramonita haemastoma | reverse complement strand
CGCAACTACCCGCCCTGAAGGGCTCTTTCCAGGAACTAGCATCTCCTTGATGGCTACTGCAGTAGCACCAGCTTTTAGTTCAGTGGACAACACTCAGCTCGTGCGCAGTCAGAGAAAGTAAAAAGTGTATGTGACTCTGTAAAAAACCCTGCTGCTACAGGTCGTGTTTGTATTTCCACCATCCACAGCCGTATGTCAGAGCTGAATGCCGTGATTATTGCTAAACACGAAGAACAAACAATTCTTAATCTACGGTGGATCGGTGGTCCATAAACTAACGCACCTGCCCAAAAAGCAAAGTTTGAGTTTAATCCCCATTTGTATCCAAAGTTTACCCTCCATCTACAAGACAGGAGTGGTGGTATGGCTGTTTGAGACGATAAAACGGGGTCATGTGTGAATCATGTATTTAGAACACGTAAAAGAACCCACGGCACAAAGAGAGTTGTCCCTGGCAAAAGTTTATGAAAATAAAAAGCCACACTAATAGGGAACAAAGACACATGCAGGCAGGAAACAAAAAGCTAAACTGAGTGGCGCTGTTCTTGTGTCAATGCGCTCTATCCCAGGAAGAGCTGTCCGATGCAATGAAAATCAGCCATGATTTAAAATGTAAACAAATGCAAATGAAAATGTTGTTTTCTTTCTCTAGCTTTTCTGTATGGTTTATTAATGCTGAAACTATACATTGTCATAGTTCTTTTGTTTTCATTCCAAATATATAGCTTTCAAGCTGCCAAAGCCAGCGTCTCTCTCCTGCCTTCCCCCCACCCACCCCGCTTTTCTTTTTTTTTTGTTTGATTCTTTTCTTTCATTTCTTACCTTATTTTTTTAAAACTTGCTAAATGAACTGTGAGCACTTTCGCTTTCCGCGTGAAAAGTGTTCATGTGTGTGGACTGGGGGATGCAGGGCAGTTTGCAAGCTGTCATTTCACACAGCCCCCTAGCTGCAGTGCAGGCCACTGGCACTGCTTGGGAGGGAGAAAAAGAAAGACCTGTGAAGACTTGACATTCAACATACTGTTCGATGAAGACTAAAGAAGTGGTACGTATCAGTTTTTGCTTTTATCACTGTTATTAAAAGTTTATATCTTTATTGTAGCTAAGAGTAATGGTTAGACCAGTAGATATAAGCTGAGAGTTTGTTTTAGAACAAAATCTGGCTTTAAATAAGATTGTAATCTGGGTGGTACCTTACTAGGCATGACGATACTTCAAGTTGTGCTGTTGGTACAATATTGAATAAGTAATGTTTTTTTCTTTTCTATTGACAGTCTCCTTTTTTACGTCTTCGAATTTCCTTAACATTTAACAGAAGGGGGGAGGGGGGATAAACTACTCTTATTCAAAACAAATTTTTCGAAGTTTGTATCGCTATCTAGCTGATTAATACTTGGTGCAGATTTGAGTGCTGGGATAAGGATTGCAAAGATGGCTACTCATCCAGTCCCTGTGTGGAGGCTGGTTTATAAATTCTGTTCCCTCTTGCACGCAATGGCCTATTTCGATAGGTGGAACAGATTTTAACGAGAGCACAAGAGTTTCTGCTGGGCTCGCACACGGGACCTCAGTTTATTGTTTCATCCAAAGAACATTCAGGAAAAGCACAATATGTCGATTCCACAACTTTATATACCCACATGGCAATTTAAACCTTTTTTTTTTTGGGGGGGGGGTAATGTACTTTGAAGGTTATCTTTGACTTTTGTGTAATTTGGGGATGATAAATCAAGCACAATGGCAGGCGTCCTCAGCAAAGTCTGGTTTTATGGGCCTAAAGGATCGAATGTTATCAATAAAATATTCTCACATCTAATTTATTTTTCGAATTGACGGTGTGGGATAAGGTCGAGTTGGTTTTGAACATGAAGTAAAAGTTACTACTAGAGCCACAGAAACTAAATGAACTGACAGCCTTGATATGGCTTTCGTGGTCAGTAGGGCTTTCAATAACAGAAAAAGAAACAAAAGCTGGAAATCGGTGCCAGAGAACTGAAGACACGTATCATGCGTTTTGTTTCAGGCTGGCGAAATCCAGCAGACGCAAAGCTGCCATCCCCATCCTGATACAGCCCATAGAAAAGAACTTCGACACAAAGCTGCCATCCCCATCCTGATAATGCCCATGGCATGGTTCTTCCGTCCTCTCGCAAGATGAACTGGTAAGAGAATTTTCTATTTTTATCTATCTGTTCTTTTCTATAGCGGATAATGGAATAAGCACCCATGTGCACTTTTCCATCCAGTCCCCGTGCGTATGCAGTTTTGTAAATGTCATGTGTTCCCACCGGCACACAATGGCCTACTCTTACGAAAAGGGACATTGTGCTGGGCCTCTGTTTTCTATCCCTCTCATTGTGTCTACTTTGTTCCGGTTTTGCTTTACCGGTCACTTCGTCTTTTTTCTGCCTCCTTGGTCCACTCTCCTGCCTTTTTTCCAAGAAAGACTTAAACAATAACAAATCTCTCCTAAGCCCAAGTCAGATGCGCTGGACCCGACTTGTCAGGCCCTTTACGACAGCACAACGCATTTTCGCTATTATGGCAGACAACAGGTGCTGTCTGAGCTTTTGAAGAATGTTATCATCCACTCTTACCCGAGCGAATAGCCTAGTCTTTCAGAAAGCTAAACAGGCTCCAACGTGTACACAAAATGTTCTTTGGGTGTTTGCACAAGTATTCTTGGTTTATAGTCTCATGCGAATATATTTTGACGGATAGAGGTCCGTACTGATAACTCCATGGGGAAAAGATCCTTTAAGCAGATGGCTCAAACTCGGGCTTGGTCCTGAAATGTCAAACCGCCAGCCCAACGCTCTAACCACTAAGCCCCCCCCCCCCCCCCCCAGCCCTACACGTTATTCTAAATGATTTGCATTCAGTGGTGACGTGAGTCACTGCCGGTCACTATTAGGAAAAGCATCTCGATGTCGTCTATGGATTATATAAGTAAACTTACCGAGCTTAGAACCCAAAACTCTTCAGTAAACTATTGACTTGTTGGTAGAAGATGCACAGACACACGCACACGCGAGCGCGCACGCAAGCACACACACACACAACACACACACACGCACACACACACACACACACACACACACACACAGACACACACACACACACACACACACACACACACACACACACACACACACACACACACACACTCGCGCGCGCGAGCGCGCGCGCATACACTACTCTGTCTATCTCTGTCTCTCTGTCTCTGTCTCTGTCTCTGTCTCTCTCTCTCGGTCTCTCGTCTGTCTGTCTGTCTGTCTGTCTTGTCTGTCTGTCTGTCTGTCTCGTCTGTCTGTCTGTCTGTCTGTCTGTCTGTCTGTCTGTCTGTCTGTCTCTGTCCTCTGTCTCTTCTGTCTGTCTCTCTGTCTCTGTCTCTGCCCTCTCTCTCTCTCTCTCTCTCTCTCTCTCTCTCTCTCTCTCTCTCTCTCTCTCTCTCTCTCTCTCCTCCTCTCTCTCTCTCTCTCTCTCTGGTGCGTGCGCAGATGCTCTCCCACAACCGTATCCGTTATGGGATGCCTTTACCTTTACACTCCAGATGCGTTCACAAAATGTCATAAACCTAAAAAATGCGCACACACGCACCCCCCCCCCCCTACACCCACACATACTCTCTCTCTCTCTCTAAATATATACCTATCTGCTTACTTTACACCATAAGTTGATCTTTTGATGTTGTTGGTGGTGGTTTTGTGTTGGAGAGAGTTGCTAATGTTTTTTTGTTTTTTTTTTAGTTTCGTTTGTTTTGGTTTTGGGTTGGTTGTATTTGTTTTGCTTTTGGGGGTTGTTTTTGTTATAGTTCATAATCAGGGCAAGAGCTGATGAAAATAATAATGGGAATGTTTATCTGAAAGCTCTTGAAAAATAACTCTCTCTCTCTCTCTCCTCTCTCTCTCTCTTCTCTCTCTCTCTCTCTCTCTCTCTCTCTCTCTCTCTCTCTCCTCTCTTCTCTCTCTCTCTCCTCTCTCTCTCTCTCTCCTCTCTCTTCAATGTTTTTCAAAGGAAAGATGTTAAATTGGAAAACTAAAACATTGACACCGTTTGATTCCTGTTCCGTAACCTATGGCAGAAAAGGAAATTGGTTCTTACACATTTCATAATTCTGTATTTTATATTATTTTGTGTTTTCCCCCCATTTCTTAACTAAAGCTCCCAGGTTGGCTATTGGTGAGATTAATTTTTTGCATAAACGACTGTTTTTGATCACCATTCAGATAACTGAGTCCCCACTTTCTGGATAAAGTTAAAGCACACCAATGTGTATGAATTTTTTCCAAATAATTTTGTAGTTCTTACCGGCACAAAGGGCCTACTCTTTCAAATTGTGGAACGGGTTTTGTTTTCACAAGATGTTGAACTTGTGTTCAGAAATGGTGCTTCGGTTTATGGTTGAGAGCAGATTAAGGGAGCAACACTTTCAGAAATAGGCCACTCCCATCCCCTATCGTAGTCTTTGTTTTGTGTGTGCAACAAGTGTTAATATATACTACATACTGATAGCTGTGTTCAAGGTTTTGTCACCAGATCTTCGCTGGTGATAGTGATCCTCCTCGCCAGAGATCCTGGAGACGCCATCGCCACGATGTTGGAGCACATGACCCTGAACTTGTCCAAGATCCCCGTGACTAAAGTAGACAGATGTCAGATCTACGGGAAGGAAGGGTTTAGAATAGGGGAAAGGAGAAAGTGCTACATCCGTTGCCCAGGGATCTATGACATAGTCATCCGTATTCATCTTCCACTGGGTTGAGCAGCAAAGTAGAAAGGAGTTTGGGGGATTTAGTATCAGTTGCTTTTATATGGCCTCCCATCTCTGCAACACTTCAGGGAACAAAGGCGATAAGAGCAGGAGGGGCTGTGGTTCTTGGGGACATCCGCTAGTCGACATAGAACCGATAGTAGAAAGCGGTAGGGTTGCAGAGGATCCGAACATGCAACCCCTGATTTACACACTTTCCTGGCGTTTCTATACAGAGTATGATCTGTTAACGTGTGTGTGCTCAATGTCCACAAAAGTCACCCAGTCCTTCCTAGTTTCTGAGCTCGAATCAAACTTTGTCCCAAAGTTCTCCGCAAGGCTCACTGACCACAGGGTTGAGTACTACCGTCAGTATCCGTTCAACCTTTTCCGCAGTGGTCACACAAAGGGACCGCACCTAGAGTGGCGTGGAACAAAGATGTGGGTGTCCTGAAACGGCACAGCCTGCCTACCCTCGCATACCGTGCTCACGAGGGGGAGGGACACCTCACGCCCCCAAACATTTTCTTAAAGCACTTCCCAGACCTTCTGGGTCTCTCCATTCTTGCTCTGAATTCTCAGAAGTCTGACATAGGTGTCGACAGTTGTCATGGGGATCGAATCACAGTTCTAGGCGTGTGTCTTTCTTCGTGGCAGCAGAATGTATCCTGACAAGCATGGTGGCAGCAGTGCACTACATTACAAGAACTCACGAGCGTAAGTATTATTTTTTCGTTCCTTGGATAGAGCTCCGAGTTAAAACAAAGGTGAGATTGTGTGTAGGCAAACACTTTACAATCCATTTAGCTGCACCTCGACTTCGGGGATGTCTAAAGACAGCATTATGCATGCATTTTTGTTTGTTTGAGATTTATCTATTTTGGAACGCGATGGCCTACTCTGCCGAAAAGCTAAATGGGGTTTAACGTTTCCGAAGGATTTTCAGCGCGTGTTCACACATGTGACCACGGTATGTAGTCGCATGCAAGTGACTATCAGAGGAGTCAGTACTTGTGCTAACTTCAGGGAGAAAATGCCATTGAACAGGTACCTGGGTGGTGGCTCAACCCCAGGCCATCGGATCACAAGCACAACAGTTTAACCACCAGGCTATCGCGCCACCCGTAACCACATTCTCGTTTTTTTGCTTTTAAATGCCTTGGTGTTAATGTGAAGCTGTATATAGATGCTGGCCAGGCTTGTTTATGCCATAAGTAGGCAACGTCTACAGATCTTTAGGGTATACATTTTATCTTTTACACGTGTCTACACAAATAAATCTAAAGCCTTGACAAGTCTGCATCATAATATGTCATAGATCAATGTCAAAATGCCCACCCTTTATTCATCAAGCTCTGTTGAGATTTTCTTTTTACCTTCCTCAGTTAGAGCTCCGAGGTTCGCCAATAGTGAGATTCTGCGTATGCGACCAATTTTATTCACCATTAAGATAGCAGCATTTGTACTTCGGGGACGATGTCTAAATGCCAAACCTGTGTGTATATTTTTTTCTTCTATTAGATGTCGTAGTTTCTACCGGCACGAAATTTTTTCTTCCAAAAGTCGAAACGGGTTTCTAACGTGTGGGCAAGATGTTTTGCGTGTTATCGCACATGCTGCCTTAGTTTATAGTTTCATCCAAGGAACTTTCGGGACAGTAGGGATAGTGTTATTGCAGAGATTTAATCGGGTGACCAAAGAATTGTCAACTAGTTGTAAGAAGAAATATGTCATCTTAGTCATCTTGCTATTGGTGGATAGGTAGTCTAGTGGTTACGTACCTGCCTAGAAAGGGAAAAGTCCGAATCTGATCCCCGCTCTACTGGATTTTTTTTTTCCAGAGAATATCTTAAACAGATACTGAATTGATTTGTTTTAGCATGCACACCGTCCAGATTGCTGAAGCTGCTTTTTGATGCTGTTTTCAGGAGTTCTGGCACCAGACCAAAGTACCAAGCATCCCAGGGGTCTTGAAGCAGTTCCAGACTGCAGGTAAGGGTCAACAAGGAGGAGGAGGACAACACCTCAGCCCCAGGTTTTGGCTTCCAACACCCAGACACCCCTTCAAGAGATGTTTGTTTTTCATTTAATGTCTGTTCACTCTAGGTGATATTAGACTTTAAAAAAAGGATTAAATGTATCTAAAACAAGTCCAATAATTAAATCCAAAAGAAAACCTATAACAAAACATTAGTACCAGACCGAGAAATAACTTTCGCAATATCAACAACTTCTGGTCTACGAGTGAGTAAACCCACAGATTTTGCTATTTTTATGGCACTAGTATTTTTATGTGACTGGCATCAGGCAAAATATTGATATTGTTTTCTGTGTTGACTCCAAATCTGTTTTATATTGTTTACAAGACTGGAACTCAAAGATCAGGAAAGATTTGTTTGATATAAGATACTTGATACTTATCATAATGTCAAGAGGTATTGAAATGGTATTTTGCTGGATTCCTTCACATTGTGGTATGTTTTGGAATGAAACAACAGATAAATTAGCAAAACAAGGTGCGAAGACAGATACAAGAGAAAGTACATTATAATTCGATTTTCATGAACTTAATTCACTATTAGTGAAGTATATACATAAATTTTATCTACGAGAACATTCATAACCGGGGTCTTGCCCAAGACACATTTCAAAGATAATATATAAGCTGCGTTTAAACTCATGGAAAACCAAGTTTTTCCAAAATGTGGTATGTGTTTCTCACTCTTTATCTTGTGAACACATTCATTTTGATTACCCTTCAAGAGATGTTTCCCGTAGTGTGTGTTTCCCCTTAGAGAACTGTTTCTATCATATCCTGTGGGACTGGTAAAGGTTTTTTTCCCAAGAAATCGAATGAAATAATCGTTTTTCAAAAAGTATCTTCCTCTTGATAATGACTATCAATGCTCTATTTTTTGACGAATTGTTCACCATTATTGGAAAACAGGTCCATGCGTTCCATAGCCTATGTAGTTATTGGGCAGCAAAAGTGTCAGACCTCGAAAATTAAAAAAATAACCCCAAAAGCAATGATATAGCTATTCCTTTTGGATGGAGTAGAAATGTGTACTAAAAAGTCCTAAAAAGGGTCGCGGGATGGTTAAGACGTTTGCTTGCCAACAAGTAAACTATGAGGTTCTGGGTTCGATTCCCAGTCTAGCTCTTTGTTTCCATTTCGACGAGAAAAAAGATCTGAATGTCAGAGTCCTTCAGATGAGACTATAAACTGAGACTCCGTGTGCGAACGCACGCAGAACATCTTGCACACATGTTAAAAACCTGTTCTGCTTTTCTTAAAAGTAGGCCATAGTGCGCCGGTAGGAGTGGATAAACCCCTCTCCCAACTGGAACACAGGCCGCGCACGCGCGTGTGTGTGTGTGTGTGTGTGTTATGTGTGTATGTGTGTATGTCTGTCTGTCTGTCTGTCTGTCTGTCTGTCTGTCTGTCTGTGTATAAAATGGGTAGTTGTGTGGAGGAGACATTAGATTGGAAGGAGAGGCAAGGAAAGGAAGGGGTGTTTACGATGGCGTGCATGCAGTGGGGATAGAGAAAAAATCTAGCTGATAGGATTTTTCTTACATGGTATATTTTGGGCTCGGGTGGGATTTCTTTTAAAGGTATGCAATTTCTAAAAAAAAGTCTTGGGTTTGGAATCAATCTGACCGGTCGCTTACACAGAATCTCACCATTGATAAACCTCGGAACTCTAGCCAAGGAATAATCCAAAAGTGGACAGTAAAATCATTTGTTGCTGGAACTAGAGATTGATTTAAAGCTCCATAATACTGTGAGCTACGCACCACTGTGTTTATAGCTACTTACTATTTGTCTATGTGCCTATTGTGTCCATTTTTCTAACATTCAGACCGACCGTCTGACAAACAACCTTTACCGACTATTAACTCTTTTAGCACTAACCTTTACACTAACCTCAACTCTTAACCACGACCCCCCCATGTGGACACAAAAGGCAGGTAGATATATGGCATAGGCTGACGACACTTTTCTTCGTTCGCTCGTATTGGCTAGAATGCGAAGTGCCTGGTCTTTTTCCACGCTGCTGCTCTACAGGAGGTCTATGCCTTGCTGACCTCAGCTGACACATTCCCACTACAGAGCAGTTCATTAAGAAGTTTTCAAACGAGAAAAAATATGATAGAAGATAAGAAGAGCACGTGAATAGACTTGAGTTGGTACGAAATGAGCAAGAGAGGACAGAGGCAAAGGGAAAATCAGAAAAGAAGCCAAGGATAGAAAAGAGGAAATTAAATTTTCTTGCAGACCATTTCCAGAAAGTGGTGAAGCTCTTTAGTGTGAAAATAGCCTCCCGGCATTTTCGGGGGGAAGGGGGGGGGGTATGTTAACACAATGCATGTACATTTTTTCAGGGTCAATGGGAGGAGGGATGCTATAATTTTAGCGAAAAGGCAAGGAGAGGAGGAAGGGGGCAGGGGCAGGGGGGAGCGGTCAAGTGTTTTTGTACAGAGGGATGGGAAAAATTGAAATTAAAAAATAGTTTATTTAAAAACAAAAGTAGAGGTTGCCGGTTGTTGAATGTCCAACTATTTAGCGAGGAGGTGCATTAAAAAAAAAGAAATGAGAGGGGGGAGGGGGAGAATGATGTTATAAGGAATTATTGAATAATCATCGGAGCAAAGCACAGTGAAACTGCACTGCAGAAAATAAGCCTTAGTGAAGAGTAGAAAATATGTTCGTGTGTTTTCGTGTGTTTTCGCGCGTGCGTGTTTTAGTGTGTATGTGTGTGTGTGTTTACGTGTGTGTGTTTCACGCGTGCGCGCATGTGTGTTGCGGTCAAGGTTTTAAAAAGAAAAAAAAAACGCCGTTAGCGAAATAACATGAATATAAGTTAATCATGCATGAAGCGGGATTTTTTTAAAGAACATTTGTTAAATTGCTGGATTTGCTGCTGTAAAAAACATTGACTTAAATATCGCTATACATTTGGAAAGGTGAAGGAAGTAGTAAAGCGTCGGATTGAAAAGATTTGCAGTATTTTTTAAAGAAATATTACGTGTACATTTTGTTTAACGAACTTGAATTGGAACAGGCAGGATAGCTCGGTGGTCGGAGAACTCATTGTAAATGGGTAGCCACCCTCTTTGGGGATATGGAAGGTAAAGCAGAAAGGGAGAGATGGGCGCCGCCCTCAATATGCTGGCCCCTGGAGAAGCTGAGGTTTCTGATAACTCTCCCCAAAGACCGCATAGGCTATGGGACACCTTTACCTTTTGTGAATTAGAGAAGGCCTTGTGCCGTTTATCCCTTTTATTTTTACTGGATAAGGTGCAAGAAAAAATGTCGATCTTTCATTTTGTAATATGTGTAAGGTAGTCGGCAACTTATAAAAGAATGTCCTGTTACCTTATTTCCTTCTTGCCTTTTGCTTTGCCATAGGTCAGGGACATGTCCATTACCCAGGTCATACATGTAGCACTCCCAGCCCATCAGTAGACTACTCCATCTGCATCTCTACCTGCAGTTTTGGATTCCCATTTTCAACTCAAATAAATTTAATCTCTATCACAGACCTAATATTTTGTTGTTTTCCCCCTCAAAATGAAAAAAACAGGTTGGATATCTCATATCAGCCTGTCTTGCTTTTACTTTTCTAATATCAACGATACCTGGGTTGTGTAAAACTAGAAAACGGTTTAGCATGTGTGATTTGCTTAATCAATGGGTGATGGTAAACTGTTTGCAAGCAGTTGTATGAAACAGTGGGCTCTATTTGAAGTCGAGTGAAGTAAAAATTTTGAGTGTGTGTGTTTGATTCATTTTACGTCTTTTCACAAAATGTGATATTAGACATTTAAAAAAAAAGTGTAAGTGTGTGAGTGTGTGTATGTGGGGAGGGGGGCGGGGGTAGGAGGAGGAGTTTTGGAAGTGGGGAAGTGGGTTAATTCACTTAATATACACAGAACAGTTAAGAAAAAAGTAAAATAAAATAACAAATGTACATAATTCTTGAATACAGAATAGTAAAAATTCCAAATTCTAAACAAAATCTAACGCATGAACAATAAAACTATTTACAACCATAACCAACAAGAGAAAAATCTAATCAACAGAAGGAAATGACTTAAGTCCATAATATTCATAATAAAGAACCAATAGGACAGTGCAATAATGATCTGAAAAATGTATACCTCAGTAATGGATCATTGAATATCTCTGATGAGGATGATGAGGTAAGAACAGGTATATAACTTTTCAGCATGCTGCATATCAATATATGATCAACAGTTATACTATGACCACATATGCAGGATACATGTTCAACATATTTTGTTTTAAAACAGTTCATTTCCCATCTGCAAGCCAGAGAAACAATTTTTCTTTTCTTTTTTTGCTAAAAGATCAACTTTTTCATTGTAATATATACCAGAGTGAGATGGAATCCAACAAAAAGTTATATCTGAACCTTTTAAGGTGAGGAGATGAATTAAATGACAAATCTCAATAACAAGTTCTGATATAACTTTAGTTTGCATAGAGCTGATGGCTTGAATTACTGATTTTGAATCAGCACAAAAAAGAATGCGGAAAACAGCTCTAGGAAAATCGATTTAAGAAATTGAGTGCCATTAATATTGCTATGAGTTCTGCTGTAAAAATTGAAACATTCTCCCCAAGATGAAATGATTTTTCCGATTTCAGCTCTGGTATAATGTATGCAGCACCAGCATTATTGTTTAAGACTGAACCATCTGTGAAAACTTTTAAATGGTTAGAATAATATTCTTCCAAATGAATTTTTGCTTGTGAAGACACTAGATTTATATTACAATTCTTTATTAAGTCAATATAATTTATACCAAACTGTGCTCTTTTGAGTTCCCAAGTTGGAGTGGGGGATACTTCATCTCTTTTAGCAATATTTGTATTAGGATTGTATCCGGCATTTAAAAATGTTTGAGATGTACATGTACCCAATGTTGTATTAGAGGATATCAATCTTGCTCTCTTCGGAAAATCTCTTGTCAGATTTAAGATTTATTGCCGATTGCAAATTATTTTTAACAGTTTGACTTCTTAGGACAAATTTACAACAAGCAGTCCTTCGTTGATTTTCTAGTGGTAGAATTCCAGATGCACTATATGTTTTTATACAGGTGGCATGGACTGGGAGACCTAGAGCCAGTTTGTATGCTCTACAGTCTATACTTTGAAGTTTTTTTAACAGATATTTTGGAGCATTGAAAAATACTTCTTGGGCATACGTCAATTTTGAACGAATTAAAGACGTTGAAAGATGCAATAAAGTAAGAATATCCTGACCCCATGACTGTTTGCTAATAACTTTCAAAGTATTTAAAGTTTTCCTTGCTTTATTCAGAGTGTACTCAATGTGATAGTTCCATGTCAATTTTGTTGTAAGAAATACTCTAAGAAATTTGACTGTTTGCTTGTATTCTAAAATTCCATTACCTATTCGAAAGCTAGGCAATAGTGTGTGTGTGTGTGTGTGTGTGTGTGTGTGTGTGTGTGTGTGTGTGTGTGTGTGTGTGTGTGTGTGTGTGTGTGTGTGTGTGTGTGTGTGTGTGTGTTTTTAAACCGATTTGGCAAAGATGAACTTGCGGTTTAGCACATTAATTGTATTTATGTTTTTAAATTTGTTATATCGAGGATAATGGAATAAGCACTCGTGTGTTTATTTACATCTAATTCCGGTGTGTATGCAGTTTTGTAAATTTTGTGTGGAATTCTGACAGTTTTGCATGGTATCTGCTGCCCCTTCCCCCTATATTATATCATATCCTTCCAGGGTCAACAATAGAGTTGCACGTGTTTTACTGGAGAATATTTTTTGTTAAAGCTGAGTTTTAGGTGCATTCTTTTAAACTGTATTAAACATAGAGCTGTTTTTTTTAATAATATTTTACTCGTATCAGAACGTGAACTGAAACCCCCATTTGTCAGTAGCATGTTAGACGTTTTGCTTTTGGTGTTGCGAGTGTTATCAATGATTTCCTGGCTTTGTTAGCACACCTTGTTAGAAATTGCTTTATTTTGCTTCTAACCCAGTTATGCTTGTTCTAGATTCCTAAGTAGAAATGTACGGTGTAGAAAATATTTACATACTTATTTTACTTATAATTGTTATAAAATTATGTGATGACGATAGCCTAATGCATGTTATTTTAGAGAACCAACAAAAAATTGTATGTTGCTAGTTCTGCTTCCATTTGAATTGTTGCTATTTTTGCTTCCATTTTTATTGTATGTCATAACAGCTCTGTATTGAAGTGATAAAACGTATAGTTTAGAATGTTTATACGTAAGTGGTGAGCACACACCACAGGCACTTGACTTACTTTTTTCCCTGAGAAAAATACCAGCTTTGCACAACTCCCTCTTATAACTTACAGGCTGATCATTTGCAGTTATTCATCTATTTATTTTTTTGTATTCACTTATTTATTTATTTATTCTTTCATTTTGAGGATAACAAAATAAGCACTTGTGTGCTTTTCTACATCCAGTCCCCGAATGTATGTAGTTTTGTAAATCTT
Source organism: Stramonita haemastoma (assembly GCA_030674155.1). Lineage (NCBI taxonomy): Eukaryota > Metazoa > Mollusca > Gastropoda > Neogastropoda > Muricidae > Stramonita > Stramonita haemastoma. Next base: position 61,348,527 of record CM060325.1, on the reverse strand, counting down.
ATCATCCGTTCCCACCGGCACACAATGGCATACTCTTCCGACAAGCGGAACATGTTTTAACGTGTGTGCAGCATGCTTTGCGTGCGTTGGCACACATGGCCTCGGTTTAGAGTCTCATCCGAAGGACTGCTGGGGAGAGTGGATTTGGTACTGATGTTAACTCCGCAGAAAAAATCCTCTTGAGCGAGATTTGAACCCGGGTCAGCAGATCACAAGCGCAGCGCATCACCCTGACTACTAGACCGTCTCTTTTAGGATGTCAGTGGTTTTATGTCGTAAGGATAACATGACTGAAAGTGAGAAGTGTTTAGTCACTTCTATGTTTTAAAAGCATATTAAGAATGAACAGATCATTTTGGTCTAATATTTGAATAGTGTGATAATTTAAAAGAAACAAAAAGTCATAGGGTCAGTCATTGTCACTGCTGGTCAGAGCAATGGGAAAAGCCTACCTCCCCCTTCAGCAAAAAAGGCTGTAGTTAGGGTTGGGTAGCCGGCTCGCAGCTGAAATCAAACGAAATGAAAAGGAAATGTTATTGCCACTGTGAAGAAACATTGTCCAAGCTGGATGGAAAGTGATACAAGGAAGCACCAAAACACGAGTGTTTGTGGTTTGTCTTGGCTGACTTTATAACTGGCTGATGTATAGTTGATTGTTTAGGTGCTGATGTTCAGATGATGTTGTGGTATATATCCGTAACATTATGTTTTCATGTTTACTGTTTATGTATAGCTTGTAACCTGCTTGAATTTATTTTTCTCTCTCTCTTTACTTTTTTTTTTTTCTTTTTCCAGTAAATTTAGTTGCTGTGTTATTTGTATTTTATGTGTATTATTATTTGAAAATATTATCTTGATTTTCCATCATGTATGACGCTATTGGAAAATGCATTACTAGACAATTACTACAATTACCAGACAATTTTTTATGTAAATGTTTCCATACATACTATATCTTGACGTGTTTTGCCTGCTTGTAGTTGCATTGTTTTTTTCTTTGTCTATTTGTTTGGGTATTTCTCTTAGTAATGGCTCCCCGTACTATTCGCTTGGAATGTATTGATTTTTATTACATGAATGTCCTGGTTTAAAGGTTTGTGATACCTTGTTTACCATCGTCCTAAATGGTTGCAGTCGTCTTCTTTAATAGTATATAGTTATGATAATTATTTTTAATGCATTGAGCTCGATTTAAACCTGGTTCGTATAACTTTAAATGCTGTGTCGATGCTATTTGATATTTTTATACACAGTGTTGCCTTGTTTTTAGTTTTTTGGTTTGTTTTTGTTTTGTTTGTTTGTTTTGATTTCTCATTGTTAGGCTATTGGACATATTACGAGCCTATAGGTTTCATTGATGATAATTATTGTTTAAAGAAGTGTTTTCATGGATGTTTTCAAATACTTAATTGACTGGGTTTTATGATGTAATATGAAGATGCTCTCTCTTCTCTCTCTCTCTCTCTCTCTCTCTCTCTCTCTCTCTCTCTCTCTCTCTCTCTCTCTCTCTCTCTCTCTCTCTCTCTCTCTCTCTCTCTCTCTCTCTCTCTCTCTCTCTCTCTCTCTCTCTCTCTCTTTCTCTCTCTCTCTCTTTCTCTCTCTCTCTCTTTCTCTTTGTCTCTCTCTCTCTGTCTCCCTCTTTCTCACTTATTTTCCACCTTCCACTCTCACATATGCTATCCTAGACTTAACACTGTATAAGTGTTTGGTTC
>CM060325.1:61326815-61339315 GCA_030674155.1 Stramonita haemastoma | reverse complement strand
GAGAGAGAGAGAGAGAGAGAGAGAGAGAAGACAGAAGAAGAGAGAGAGAGAGAAGAGAGAAGAGAGAGGAAGAGAGAGAGAGAGAGAGAGAGAGAGAGAGAGGAGAGAGAGAGAGAGAGAGAGAGAGAGAGAGAGAGAGAGAGAGAGAGAGAGAGAGAGAGAGAGAGAAAAGAGAAGAAGAAGACAGACGAGACAGACAGAGAGACAGACAGACAGACAGACAGGACAGACAGACAGACAGACAGACAGACAGACAGAGACAGACAGACAAGACAAGACAGAGAGACAGAGAGAGACAGAGAGACAGAGAGACAGAGACAGAGACAGACAGAGAGACAGAGAGGGAGAGAGACAAACAGACAGACAGACAGACAGACAGAACAGACAGATAGACAGACAGAGACAGAGACAGAGACAGAGACAGACAGACAGAAAACATTAGATGGAAACATTATACACACAAAAACAGGTTAAGGAGGCCTCTCATGACCGCTTTGTAAACACCAGGATATGATATTGATTACAATCCTAATGAAAGCTGTGTCACCACACACACACAACCCCACACACACACACACACACAAATTATATATATATATATATAAGAAGAGAGGAAGAGATAGAGAGAGAGATGAGAGAGAGATGAGAGTAGAGAGGGAGAGAGAGGAGAAGAGAGAGAGAGAGAGGAGAGAGAGAGAGAGAGAGAGAGAGAGAGAGAGAGAGAGAGAGAGAGAGAGAGAAAAGAGAGAGAGAGAGAGAGAGAGAGAGAGATAGAAGAGAGATAGATGAGAGTAGAGAGAAGATAGAGAGATGAAGATAGAGAGATTAGATTCATATTAGAGAAAAAGATAAAAAAAGATAAAAAATAAGAAGATAGAATAAGAATAGAAAGTAATAATATGAAATATACAATTAAATGTATTGGAACTTTCTCTGTGTCTCTGTCTGTCTGTCTGTCTGTCTGTCTGTCTGTCTGTCTGTCTGTCCTTGTCTCTGTCTGTCTGTCGTATGTCTGTCTGTCTCTCTCTCTTTCTCTTTCTTTCTCTCTCTCTTTTCCTACTACTTATTTTACTTGTATTTCCTTCTGCACATCTTCTCTCTCTTAATTTGATCAAGGTATCTTGCAAGTCTCCTTTTCATGTCTGTCTGTTTATCTGTGTGTTTGTATGTGTATCTGCCTATCTGTATATCTGTGTGTCTGTGTGTCTCTGTTTATCTTCCCGCCAGCCTGTGCTCATTTTTTGTTCTTCCACGTCTTTTCTCCTTTAAAAAGCTTTCATCTTGTTTGTGACGGTGTAGAAACACCAGTGACGGTGTGGGATCTGCCGTATTTTTTCTTCAACGGTTAGAATCGTCACGTTCGCAATATCTTCCTTCTTAATATCGAGTTTGTGTTTTTGTTGTTTGGGGCGGGGGAGGGTGGTTACCTTGCAGGATGGTCATTTCTGTTGGCGTTGATAACAACGATGCTATGTAAGGTCTAGCTAGGTGTAAGTATTTTTTGTTCCAAGCTTCCTAGTCAGCTCAACATGCACCGAGGTCGAGAATAAGTCAGCTGGAGCCTTTTTCCAGTCACTTCTCTTCAATCCTCCCCCATCCCTCCCCCTGCAGAAGGGGCAGAGAGTCTTACTTATTAGACGAGAATGATAGGATAAAAAGATCACATTTATTATTTTCAAAGAATCAAGAAATTGAAGACTCTCTTTACTTAATAATAAATAAAAAGAAGAGAGAGAGAGGGGGAGAGTAGAGATATCTGAAATAAAAAAAAAGAAGAGGAGGAGGTAGAGTGAGATATCTGAAATAAAATAGTTTTTGAGAACAATTTGAAAAAAAAGGTAGCAAAGAAGAAGTGTTTCAAGAAGAATGTGAACGATAGTTTGAAAAAAAGAGAAAAAATTGAAGAAGAATATGAAGAATTTGAAGAAGAAAAATTTGAAGAACTTGAACAACTATTTTTTATATGGGGGAAAAAGGAGAAAACAGCCAGCGTTCGTTCTGAAATGTAAGATTGAAATCACGATAAAGCAAAACCAGATATATTGTCACGGTTGTGAAGATGATACAGCATTATATCATGATCACTAGAACGGAGGCTGATGACAAATCTAATAAAAACAAAAGAACAGAAGCGTGTGTTCCAGAAACTTTTGTTAATTAAGAGGTCATTCGGATTTTGAACAGTTTGAGTTTTAGTGTTATGACAGAATAACATCAAAAGACTAAATGGCGGTTAGGGGTAATAAATGGTCATTTTTGTTTCGGATTTTCAAATCTTCTGAAACAAAATCTTTTAAAACACTATTGAAAGAAACCTAACATACGAAATTGACTGGGAATTCCTGAGAACATTTAGGTTTCAAACAAAGATTTGTCCTACTTTAGATGCTTTACAAGAACAGATGGAAAAGGACACTGAAAAGAAACCCAAGACAAGAAAATGGCTGCTGAGAGAAGTTAAAGAACAGATGAAAACGAACTCAAGCCATTCATTTAAAACTGAAATAGGGAGACAAATCATTAATCTTAACTAGTTTTGGCTTGTGACAGTAAAGGTAATAGTTTCTAAAAAAAAAAAGCAGCGGTATCAAAGAGAAGTTGAAATCAATGATGTGAAAGAAACGGTGTGAAATGATGAGTCCAGCTGTTAAGCAAGGTTTGAACTTTGCCGATTCAATCTGTCAGAATGGTAGGAAATTGTGTCGGTAAAGAAATCGGGAAATGTTTATAGCCAATCATCAGATGGAACAACAGATGGTACCGCAGTGCTTCAGACGAGGACAGGAGATTAGTGCCAGCACTGAAAGGTACTTCAACTTGTAGCAAACAGAAGTTAGTATAACAAAACACAAACAGTATCCCGAATAAATGATTAAAAGATTTTATTTGCCGACATCAAACGTGTTTTGAAGCTTGGGTGGTTTTGTTCGTTTTTCTCTTCATATCGACAGCTTTTAAATAAATCATATATATATATATATATATATTAATATATATATATATATATATATATATAATATATATATATACATATATATATAATATATATATATTATTATATATAATCTATATATATCTCTGTGTGTGAGTGTGTGTGCGTGCGTGCATGTGTGTGCGTGTGTGTGTGTTTATGTGTGTGTGTTTGTGTATGTGTGTTTATGTGTGTGTTTTGTGTGTTTGTGTGTGTGGGAGGGGAAGCAGGAGGAAAAAGAAAAAAGAGAAGAGAGACAGAGACAGGAGACAGAGAGACACAGAGAGACACAAAAAAGAGAGACAAGAGAGACAGGGAGACAGAGACGAGAGAGAGACGAGAGAGAGACAGAGAGAGAGAGACAGAAAGACAGCAGAGACAGAGAGAAAAGAGAGAGACAGAGAGAAACAGAGAGAGACAGAGAAGAGAGAGCAGAGAGAGAGAGAGAGAGACCGAAAAGAGAGAGACAGAGGAGAGAGAGACGAGAGAGAGAGACAGAGAGAGAGAGACAGACAGAGAGAGAGAGAGAGAGAGATAAATAGAGAGAGAGATAGAGAGAGAGATAGAGAGACACAGAGAGAGAGAGACAGAGAGAGACAGAGACAGAGAGAGACAGAGAGACAGAGACAGAGAGAGAGACGGAGAGAAGACAGAGAGAACAACATTGATTAAATACCGCTTCTGGCTGTGTCCGTTTGGTACTGGTTGTCCATGACTGCAGCTGTCTCACGTGTAGAGATTCCAGTGACAGGTGTTCTTAGACTTCATCAACTTTCCTTCTGAACACTGTCTCTGTTTCCGGAGAAAAGCTGCCATCCTCTCACCCATCTATCACCTGACCCCCACATCACGACAAAAGTCCCACAGTTATAGTCTTAGACTGTTGAATAGTTCGTAATTTGGAGAAATTATGTATTTTGATATACAGAGTATACAATTCGGATAATGGATAGCTCAGTGGTCAGAGTGCTTGCTTTCCCCCAAGCCAGGTTAAGCAGCGTCAGGCGTGGTTGCCAATTAGATGGGTGACCGATTGCCCGCCTTGGCTACAGTACAGTCCTCCCAGTTCACCCAGCTGTAAATGGGTACCTGCCCTCTTTAGGGTCAGGGAAGGTAAAGCAGCGAGGGAGAGGAGATGGATGCCGCCCTTGACATACTGGCCCCTAGAGTAGCTGAGGTCTCTGACGACAGACCCCAAGGCACCAAGACAATATCGCACTGTATGCATACACCCTCTCCCACCATCTGTGATGCGTGTGGCGCCGGACTTATGGCGACACCGCAGCCCTCAAGAGCTGAGAAAGCTGGTTTATCGCAAGGAAATCGGAAACAAAATACGGAACAAAAACCATGCAGTGTGCACAATAATCATAACAATATACAGCAATATGATGCACCACACCAAAGTGCAGGGTCCCCGCCACATGTGCGCACACAAACAGACACAATCACAAACACCAGAGCGCGCGCACATGTGCGCACGCATACACAACACCCTGCAGAAAAAAGGTGCGTTTTGGGGCAAAGACGGGACACAAAGAGCTGTTTTCAGGCCCATCCTAACCAACATTTGCAGGTTACAGACCCCAATGCACCAGGACATCATGGCACTGTATGCATACACCTTCTCCGACCATCTTTGATGCGTGTGGCGCCGGACTTGTAATTGCCCTTCAGGGATGATTAAAGTGTTTTTGACTTGACTTGGCTTGACTTGACACCGCAGGACTCAAGAGCTGAGAAAGCTTGTTTCTGCAAGGAAATCGGGTAAGTATGTGCAAAAAAAAACCCAAGCAGTGCGCACAATAATAATGAAAATTATACAGCAATATGATGCACCACAGGGAAGATGCAAGATCCATACCACATCCGCGTACACAAACACACCTCACAAACACCAGCGGGCGGCGGGTGGCGCACGCATAAACAACCCTGCACAGAAAAATATATGCTGTTATGGGCAAAGACTGGACCCAAAGAGCCATTTTCGGGACCGACCTACTCCACCTTTTGCATGGTTACAGACCGCAAGGCACCAAGACAAATCGCACTGTATGCATACAACCTTTTCCCACAATCTTTGATGCGTGTGGCACCGGATTTGTGGCGACATCGCAGCCCTCAAGAGCTGAGAAAGCTAGTTTCTCGCAAGGAAATCGGGTACAGTATACGCTACAAAACCAAGCAGTGGGCACATAATAATGACAATATACAGCAATATGATGCACCACAGCAACGTGCAGTGTCCCCGCCAATAGCGCGCCACAAACAAACACACTCATAAACACTATTGCGCATGCGTGTGCGCACGCATACACAAACCCCTGCGGAAAAAGGTGCGGTTTTGGGCAAAGACGGGGACTGAAGAGACGTTTTCAGGTCCGTCCTACCCACCCTTTGGCACGGTTACAGACTCCAAGGCACTCAGAAAACATCGCACTGTATGCATACATCATTTTCCACCATCTTTGATGCTTGTGGCGCCGGACTTGTGGCGACACCGTAGCCCTCAAGAGCTGAGAAAGTTAGCATCTAGCAAGGAAATCGGGTACAGTGTACGGAACAAAAACCAACAGTGCGAACAATAATAATGAAAATATACAGCAATATGATGCTCCACAGCAAAGCGCAGGGTCCCCGCTCATGCACGCACCCAAACAAATGCACTCACAAACACCGGCGCGCGCGCACGTGCGCGCACGGATACAAAACTCCCAGACTAAAAGGGCGGTGGGAAAGACGAGACAGAGGATTGAGGATCAGATGAGAGGAGACAAGTCACCAAAAAATAGATGAGAAAGACGACTTTGAGGTAGGAGAGGACTGGACGAAAGAGAGAGAATGAGAGAAGAGTAGAAGGATCGGGTACAGTGAGCAAACAACAGATGGACAAAAGAATGAGAAAAGCAAAGATGACATAGAGTGCAGGACAGACAGTGGCAGACAGACACGACTGACAGACAGGCGACACAAAGACAGACAGACACCAGCGACGCGCAGCGCGACGCAGAATAACATGCAGAAAAAGGTGCGTTTGGGCAAAGACGAGACCCATAAGAGCGTTTTCAGGCCCGTCCTACCCCAATTTTGCACGGTTACAGATCCCAATGCACCAAAATATATCGCACTGTATGCATACACCCTCTCCCACCATCTTTGATGCGTGTGGCGCCGGACTTAGTGACGACAACGCAGTCCTTAAGACAACTTGATATATGTATTTCTTGCAAGAAATGGTACAGTGTACGCAACAAACCAGCAGGCGCACAATAATAATGACAATATAAAGCAATATGATGCACCATTACAAGTGCAGGATCCCAGCACAGTGTGCGCACTGACAACAACACACTCACAAACACCGATGGCGCTACTCATATACAACCATGCAGAAAAAGGTGCGGTTTGGGGCAAATGTCTGGACCCATACAGTCATTTCAACGACCTCTTACACCAAACGTTTTTTCCCGATGTTACAGACCCAAATGCACAAGATTGCATGGCACGGTATGCATAAACCCTCTCCCAACATCTTGATGCGTGGGCGCCGGACATTGTGCGAGAACGCAGCCTTCAAGATCAAAGAAAGCTAGTTTCTCGCAAGGAAATCCGGTACAGAGTACGCATCAAAACCCAAGCAGCGCACACAATAATCAAAACAATATACTGCTGAATGATACATCACAGCAAAGTGCAGTGTTCCTGTCACATGCGCGCACACAAATACTCACAAATGCCTGCGCACGTGGCGCGTGAGTGCACGAATTCACAACCCCTGCAGAAAAAGGTGCGGTTTGGGGCAAAGACGGGACCCAAAAGCCGTTTTCAGTCCCGTCGTACCCCATCGTTTGCACGGTTATAGACCCCAAGGCAACAAGACCACATCACACTGTATGCAGACACCCTCTCCAACCGTCTTTGATGCGTGTGGCGCCGGACTTGTGGCAACACCAAAGCCCTCAATGGCTGAGAATGCTAGTTTTTTGCAAGGAAATCGAGTACAGTGTACACAACAAAAACCAAGCAGTGCGCAAAATAATGACAATATACAGCAATATGATGCACCAGATGCAAAATGCAGGTTCCCCACCACATGGCGCACACAAACAACACACTCACAAATGCCAGCGCGCGCGTATGAGCGCACGCATTAACAACCCCCTACAGAAAAAGGTGCGGTTTTGGGCAAAGACGGGACGCAAAGAGCCGTTTTCACTCCCGTCCTACCCCAACTTTTGCACGGTTACAGACCCCAAGGCAACAAGACCAACATCACACTGTATGCATATATCCTCTCCCACCATCTTTGATGCGTGTGGCGCCGGACTTGTGGCGACACCGCAGCCCTCAAGAGCTGAGAAACCTAGTTTCTCGCAAGGAAATCGAGTACAGTGTACGCAACAAAAACCAAGCAGCGCACACAATAATAATGACAATATACAGCAATATGATGCACCAGGGCAAAGTGCAGTGTCCCCACCACATGCGCGCACACAAACAAACACACTCACAAACACCAGCGCGCGCGCATTTGCACACGCATACACAACCCCCTGCAGAAAAAGGTGCGGTTTGGGGCAAAGATGGGACACAAAGAGGCGTTTTCAGGCGTGTGTGTGTGTGTGTGTGTGTGTGTGTGTGTGTGTGTGTGTGTGTGTGTGTGTGTGTGTGTGTGTGTGTGTGTGTGTGTGTGTGTGTGTGTGTGTGTGTTCTGTGTGTGTGTGTGTGTGTGTTGTGTGTGTGTGTGTGTGTGTGTGTGTGTGTGTGTGTGTGTGTGTGTGTGTGTTGTGTGTGTCTGTGTGTGTCTGTGTGTTGTGTGTATGTGTCGTGTGTTGTATGTGTGTGTCTGTGTCTGTTTGTCTGTGTGTCTGTGTGTAAGTCGCTTGTATTCAAACGCGTATATGCTTTTGCACCAATTCAAACTGGCGATTTTTATTTTTCTTGGGAGCAATTTTGACTAGTTTGATCTGTTTCAGGTTGAGAGGACCTGGTACCCTATCCATCTTAGAAAGTAAAAAGTGTTCTTTGTTTTCACTGAAAGCACCCCTGGTTGTTTTACATTTGAAGTCCGACAGCAAAGGGAAGAGATACAAGAAGAAAGAAGAAGAGTAGGAAAAAAAATTGAGACAGAAAAAAGAGCGAAAAAAAAGAAAAAATATAATAGAAAAAAAGAAAAAAAAACTCAAACGAAACATAAGACAAAAACACAAGGAACGACAAAAGAAACGAAAGGAAAACAACCACAAAAGAAAGATTGATGAAAAGAAAAACGAGAAAGAAGCATAAAGCAAAAAAAAGGTAGGGACACGAAATGAAAAGAAAAGAGAAAAAGGAGAGGGAGTAAGAAAGAAAGCAAAGCACGAGAAAAAAACACGAAAAATCTAGGGTCGAAAACTAAGGATCAAGAGGAAAAAGATGAAAGAATGCTTAGAATAAAGCAGAAGAAAATTAAGTAAAATGAGAAAAGTAGATAGAAAGCGAACCCCCCCCCCCCCCCCCACAAAAATCTAGGTAAGGGGAAGAAAATGATATTCAAGAATATGGCAACACTAACAAAAAGATAAAAAGGTAAATGAACTAAGATGTGGAATAAATAAAGAACAAGAATATAAAAAATTAAAGTTATATAAATTTGTGGTAACAACAAAACAACATGCAACAATAATATCAAAATACACCACAGACTAAGCAGATGTCATTAAACGTTGAAAAAGACGGCATTTGAACTGACCTTTTTATAAGTATGCAAGTTGAATTTTCATAACTTAATGAACTTTCTCTCTTGCTATTTCTATAGGACTATGACTTCTAAACTTCCTGGAATTAATCACTTTCATTGCTTATTATATATGTTATTACGGTTATGTAGCGCTCCAAGCTACAAGGAAACTCTGAGAATAAGAATTTGAATAATAAAAAACACAAAACTCGAAGAATTTAAAGTAGAAATAGAAACGGAAAAAGAAGAATTTGAAGGCAAAAAAGAGAAGAAGAGTTGCAAATAAAGAAGACGAAGTGCCAATATGGAAGAAGAATACCAAAGAGGCAAGCTCTCAGGCACAGACAGGCGTATGCACTTGCATTCATAACGACCAATTGCCAAAAAGCATTTAAAACGGGCAGAAGATGGGACAATTTAGTATACTAAGTAATCACTGAACAAATAGAGGACACATATTTTATACGAAACAGTCTCTTTGTCTTAACGTACTTCTTTTCAACTCCCTATCTGACCACAAAAAATTAATACAGAACAGAAAAATGAAGTAATTGCAAAAAACATTGGTTACATAGGATTGTGCATTTAGCAATCATAATGTTTACGTAATATCTATACACCTTGAACGGGATTTGAACGCGGTGGGCAGATCACGAGCGTTATGTTTAGCGCTTTAACCAACCAGGCTGTGTGTGTGTTGTGCGTGTTGTGCGTTGTGTGTGTGTGTGTGTGTGTGGTGGTGTGTGTGTGTGTGTGTAGTGTGTGTGTGTGTGGTGTCGTATGCGTTTGTGTGGTTGTGTGTGTGTGCGTGTGGTGTGTGTGTGTGTGTGCTGTGAAGATAAGTCATTGTATTCCCAGATGATACATTAAGTAAGCAATAAATTTGCTTGTGTGTGTGTGTGTGTGTGTGTGTGTGTGTGTGTGTGTGTGTGTGTGTGTGTGGTGGTGGTGTGTGCGTGTGTGGTGTGTGGTGTGTTGTGTGTGTGTGTGTGTGTGTGAGTGTGTGTGAGGGTGTGCGTGTGTGTGTGGTAGTGCGTGTGTGTGTATTGTGTGGTGTATGTTGTGTGTTTTATTGTGTATGTATGTGTGTGTTTCATTGAGAGGATGGGTGTTGAAAGAGTAGAAAGATATAAGTGTTATTTTGTTCCCCACATGGTTAGTAAGTCTGTACCTTGTCCTCTATAAAACAATTGCAACTTTTATATTCAGAACAGAAGTTGAAAAAAAAGTCTAGAAATGTATACAAGCATTGACATATAACACAATCAATATACACAAAAAATTATGTTTACCTCGGATATTGTTATGTTTGGTTTAGAGTTGTATACTTAAGCCAGCTTTTTAGAGCCACTTTTGCCAAAGTAGGGGCGATAAAAACATCATGTGATACGTATCTGAATTCAACGGACATACATTAAGCTATACAGTTGCTCGTTATATGAAAATATTTGTTAGCTTTTCGTATTCCAAAATTGGAAGATTGTGATTTTCAATTTGGAACTTGATATGAAGTCACTGCTGTTTTGTAACGCAATATACTGGGGTTATTTAATAGAAAGTGCTTTAAGCCTTAAGAAATGGCATTATTTCGAGAGCCGTAATGACGATGCGGCCCAGTTTTGAATTGCTTCGTTCTATGTCATCGGAATTTGATTGCATCTATGGGAGTATTAAAGAGAGGGAGGAGAGAGAGAGAGAGAGAGAGAGAGAGAGAGAGAGAGAGAGAGAGAGAGGAGAGAGAGAGAGAGAGAGAGAGAGAGAGAGAGAGAGAGAGAGAGAGAGAGAGAGAGAATGAATGAATGAATGAATGAATAATCTTTATTTTTCAAGGGTAACAGAGTAAGTATTACATACTTTTTTTCATCCGGCCCTTGCCCTGATCAGGGAATAAAGCTAAGAAACCCCCCTCCCTACCCCTACATACCAGCATCACCACCAGAAGCAGTTCAACCAATATTTTAAAAGAAGAAAACAGAATACATTCAACAAAACGCGTCATCCTAACTGGATACACTGATAATTATTTAAACAAAAATAATATAAGCAAAAAATCTTTAAAAATAGCAAATATTTAGGACCATGAAACAGAAGGCATTAACAAATCTATAATGCATGAGCGTGTGAGTGTGTGTTGTGTGTGTGTGAGAGGAGAGAGAGAGAGAGAGAGAGAGAGAGAGAGAGAGAGAGAGAGAGGGAGAGAGAGAGAGAGAGAGAGAGAGAGAAGAGAGAGAGAGAGAGAGAGAGGAGAGAGAGAGAGAGAGGAGAGAGAGTGCATCTTCAAGTTACATCGTCATCAAAACAAACCAGCCTAACAAAATATGTCAGAAGACTCACACTTCTATTTTAAAAAAAAAAAAACAAAAAAAAAAAAAAAAAAACAAACAAACAAAAAAAAACAACCTAGATCTATAAGCTCACAATGTGGCCAAATCTAACAAGGAATAGAAAACCCCGAAAAGCAACACACACACCACACACACCACACACACACACACACACACACACACACCACACACACACCACACACACACACACCACACACACACACACAAAGGAAAAAAAAAGGATATATGAAAGAAATGTCAAATAGGAGCGAAGCAACATTCAAAGTTATAAATCAAGCTCAATGCTTTAAAAGATAATTATATATACTTATGAAAATGAGAAAATAGCAAATATTCATCAGGACCATTAAACATAAGGCATTACAAATCTATAGGCCAAAACATTCATATGAAAAAGAATACATTCCATGTGTGTGTTGTGTGTGTGTGTGTGTGTGTGCGTGCGTGTGTGTGTGCGTGTGTGTGCGCGTGTGTGTGTGCGTGCGTGTGTGTGCGTGTGTGTGTGTTAGCGTGTGTGTGTGTGTGTGTGTGTGGTGTGTGCGCGTGGCGTGCGTGTGGCGTGTGTGTGTGTGTGTACCCCGCGCGTGTGTGTGTGTGTGTGAGTGCGTATGTGCGTGCGTGTGTGCGTGCGTGCTGCGCGCGCTCATGTGTGTGTATGAGGGGGGGGGGGGGGAAACAAGCAAAGAAGGCAAAAGGGAAAAAGAAAGGCACTCGAAAAACAAACATAAAAACCCTTAAAACACACAAAAAACCCTAAATACAATTCGTATCTCTATATTTTAACAGTGAATACAATTTCAATTCAAATTTCAATAAGAACCAAAACATTCCTATCCAATGATAAGGTTAGGATTGCATATGTGGAAGTGGAAGATGAGGGGGGGGGGGGGGGGGAAGGGCATCTTCAAGTTACATGAAGATCAAAACATACCAGTCAATAAAGTATTTTAAAGCACCCACATAACACTTCTATACACAATAATTATCATCAAAGAAACCTGTAAGCTCACAGCATGGCCAAGCCTTACAATGATAAGAAAAATCCCGAAAGCAAAACAACAAACAAAAAAGCAAAATTAATATAAAAGAGATATCAAATAGGAGCCAGACAACATTTAAGGTTATATAAAACAGTTTTAAATCAAATTCAATACATTGAAAGATTAAAATATACTAATGAAGAGGAAGGAAAAATGCATAATTCAGGACGATTGTATACAAGGCATTACAAATCTATAAGCCCAAAACATTTATATGAAAAGTAATATATTCCGTGTGTGTGTGTGTGTGCGTGTGTGTGTGTGTGTGGTGTTTGTGGTGTGTGTGTGTGTGTGTGGGTTGTGTGTTTTGTGTGCGTGCGTGCGTGCGTGCGTGCGTGCGTGCGTGCGTGTGTGCGTGCGTGCTTCCGTGCGTGCTTCCGTGCGTGTGTGTGTGTGTGTGTGTGTGTGTGTGTGTACCTGTGTGT
>CM060325.1:61311382-61313882 GCA_030674155.1 Stramonita haemastoma | reverse complement strand
TTGGCTTTATACCATGTTTTAATCTACATATTATAGTTGCACAATTTTAATATGAGTTTTATCATGTGACGAGGTGACAGCCCCGATATGGTCTGTGTGGTCGGTGGGGCAATAAGTAACATAATTGGATTGACTTGGATGGTGTTTACTATCTATCTATCTCTAATCTATCTATCTTCTATCTATCTATCTATCTATCTATCTATCTATCTATCTATCTATCTATCTATCTATCTATCTATTGCTGTCTATCATTATCTATCTATCTATCTATCTATCTATCTATCTATCTCTCTATCTCATCTTCTATCTATCTATCTATCTATCTGATCTATCTATCTACCTCATCCATCCTCATATCCTCATCTATCTCTATCCTCATCTATCTCATCCTCTATCTCTATCTCTATCTATCTATCTATCTATCTATCTATTATCATCATCACATCTCATCACATCCATCCATCCATCCATCCATCCATTCTCTATCTACTCATCTCCATTCGATTCTATTTTATCTATCTATCTATCTATCTATCTATCTATCTATCTATCTATCTATCTATCTATCTATCTATCTATCTATCTATCTGTCTTCTATCTATCATTTCTATCATTATCCTCTTCCATCTATCTATCATCTATCCATCTATCTATCTATCTATCATCATCCATCCATCCATCCATCATCCATCTATCTATCATCAGCATATTCATCTATCTTCTATTACATTATTCATTATCAGGATCTATTACTATACTATCAATCATATATTTGTTATCTATCTGCGACGTTGAGGAATGATACAGTCGTCTTCTGTATCGATTCGTATGGTCAAGGCAAAAGAGACACACCTTTTTCACAAAGACAGTGACAAGAACATTGTTAGTAGCTGGAGCACTGTGACTACACTGGATTCAAACTGGAGGAAAGCTATTGTATATATTCACAAAGTTTGACAAGTGCAATCTCTAAACGAAACTTCTCTTAAGAAATAAAGTTTGGATACCGTTCAATGTCTACTTTTTAACCTCAGAGCAATGTCTTATAGCAACTTAAAAAAAATCATTCAGTTTTGCATGTTATACTTTTAACCCACCTATTCCTTCAACGAGGATCTGTCAGACCAATTGGTCACCTGTTTCACACGAGTATACTGAACAACAGTGGCAGCCTCCCTCCTCACCCAACCCCTTTTCCTAACAATAACTGATGTGACAGACTACGCAGACTGAGTCTACCTGATTGTGTGATAACACAGTTGAAGATAGTGCTTCAGGGATAAATGCATTTGTGAGATCCACCGTGAGTGTTCAGACTTTGTTCTTTACAAAGTGGTACTAAAGACCAGTCAAGTCAGGTCTTAATTTTATTTCCAGATGGTACATTGAGTAAGCACCAAATTTGCTTTTTTCATCAAGCCATTTATCTAGTAAAAAAAAGGCTGTGGTAGTGCGATCTCGATTGGTTTCTTCTCTCAACGAAATACAAGTTGGGTCTTTGAATCATGAAATGAGAATATTAAACCGAAACTGCAGAATATTATAAAGCTGAATTTGCAGCTGTGCAAATGGTTTATTTCATTGTGACAGAGGTGTGTTTGGTATCCTTCTAAATGACAACGTGAATGAGTATGAGACCCATCTTACCTACCACTTCTCTCTATTTTATGTATTCTATTTTATTTAGTCTTTATATCGAGCATAATGAAACAAGCACTCATGTGCTTTTTCATCCAGTCCCGTGGTATGCAGTTTTGTAATATTGCCATCTGTTCCCACCGGCACACAATATCTACTCTTACGAAAAGCAGAATAGGATTTAACAGTGTGCGCAAGATGTTCTGCGTGCGTTCACACACGAGGCCTTGGTTTACAGTCTCATCCGAAAGACTTTGGGGAGAGTGGAGTCAGCACTGATGTTAACTCCAGGAGAAAAATCCCTTCGAACGGAATCGAACCGGGTCGTCAAATTACAAGCGCAATGTTCTGACCACCAGGCTATCCCGTCTCACTGTATGTGATGGCTCTCCCGTTCCATCTCTCTCCTGTTTTCGTCCCTATCTCTCTCCGTCCCCTTCTGCCTATCTGTCTTATTCTCACGGTCTGTAACTCTGTAGATGTGTGTGTATGTATATGCATGTGTATGTGTGTATGTGTATGCGTGCGTGCGTGCGTGCGCGTGAGTGTATGTGTGTGTGGTGCATGTGGTATGTGTGTGTGTGTGTGAGTGTATGTGTGTGTGAGTGTGTGTGTATGTGTGTGTGCGTGCATGTATGTGTGTATGGGTGTGTGTGTGTGGGTGTTGTGTGTGTGTGTGTGTGTGTGTGTGTGTGTGTGTGTGTGTGTGTGTGTGTGTGTGTGTGTGTGTGTGTGTGTGTGTGTGTGTGATTCTACCTCTGACTTCCATGACATCATCAGTGACGAGGACGGTGAACAGACTGAAGAGGAGAGGGGGAGGGGGTGAGGGGCAGTGCTAATCCAAAGCTACAGTGATTTA
>CM060325.1:61298882-61303882 GCA_030674155.1 Stramonita haemastoma | reverse complement strand
CTAAGCTTGTCAGCGATAGTTTTATTATAGACGTTTTGATGAAAGTGAATAAATCAGAGTTGATGTAATCCATTTTGCATAGTTGTTATGATCCCATTGCTGCTTAAAATCACGGCTTATGTTTATAGGAATTGACTAAACTCCACTTTTATGGTATCACTTGTTGTTTCACACATCTGTATGTGAAACAGAATATTGTCAGTGACTCCAAACTGTTCAGAATCTAGGACGATTTATTGTTTTTTTAATGTTCTAAATAAACTACTTTTTGGCATTACTTTTCATTTTGCATTATACATTACATTTGCACGAGGCGAAAAGAATGGGAAGAAAGGCTGCTGACCAGCGTCAGAGAGACCATCTGTGCCCTCTGTGCCCTCTACCATAGGGACTGTCATTCCCGTGTCGGACTGGTCAGCCACAACAAACACTGTGCCAGAAAAATACCTAAACCTTGACTCAATAGACTTACAAGACTGAAATCTGCCAACAAAATGCAACTCTCTCTGTATCTCTGTCTTTCTGTCTCTGTCTCTGGTTCTGTCTCGTTCTTTCTATGTCTTTCTGTCTATCTGTCTGCATGTCTCCCTCTTCTGTCTGTCTGTCTGTCTGTTTCTGTCTGTCTGTCTGTCTCTGTCTCTGTCTGTTCTGTCCTTCTCTCTCTCTCTCTCTCTCTCTCTCTCTCTCTCTCTCTCTCTCTCTCTCTCTCTCTCTCTCTCTCTCCTCCTCTCCCTCTCTCTGCTCTCTCAGTTACTTTTTCTCTTCTCTCATTGTTTTCTCCACTTAAGCCCTCTGTTTATCCGCCTCCTCTTCGACAGCACATTCTTCCCATGTTTCGACATTTTCTGCCTTCTTTAAGCTTCACTCCTCTGAATAAAACTGCACTGATGACAACTTGATGAGGACAGTGTGGGGTATTAACAGTAGAAAAACGGATGGGCACAAGCTTCAAAATGGACCCGTAGATTAAGACATTTCTCTCACACGTGCGTGCGTGCGCGCACACACATACACGTACACAAACCAACGTACACACACCTACACATATGCACACACACACGTGCAGGCACGAACGTATGCCTGTACAAACGCGCGCGCACACACACACACACACACACACACACACACACACACACACACACACACACACACACACACACACACACACACACACACACACACACACACACTCACTCACTCACTCACTCACTTTTCGTGGATATACGTCAAAATGAACACGCACACATATACACACACGCACACGCACACACACGCACGCGCGCGCGCGCGCACACACACACACACACACACACACACACACACACACACACACACACACACACACACACACACCACACACACACACACACACACACACGTATGATGACGACGACAGTTTTCCATGGCAAGGATGGGAGCAGAAGGAAAAATAGAACAGGCAGAGTACCAACATCCTACATGGCCAACATCACTGAGATCAATTGTCAGGTAGGGCTTCGGAAGATTTTGTAACTCGGCAGAGACACAGAGAGAGATGGCGAAACCTGGTGAAATGTATTTTTTTTATATCAGGGATAATGGAATACACACTCATGTGCATTTTTTACACCCAGTCCCCGTGTGTATGCAGTTTTGTAAATCTTGTCATCTGTTCCCACCGGCACACAATGGCCTACTCTTACAAAAAGTGTAACAGGATTTAACATGTGCGCACTGCATGGAGTTCCTACCATCGACAGTGAAAATGAAGATATATGTCAGGTGACAGGTGATACATGTGTTGCTCATTGTATGTGTGAATATTCGTTCTATTTCCCCCCTCAAAATGGGGTTCTTTGCCTGTCTGGAACTGCTTTTGCTTGCCTTTCTGTCTCTGTGTCGATTATTTTCTCTCATTGTACCCATAATAACAACAATCAACAGTAAAAAAAAAAAAAAAAAAAAAAAAAAAAAAAAAAAAAAAACAGGTAAAATATTGTACTCTTCATTTGCGAAAAAAATATCTACTCAGTTTTCGCTTATTATCACAATTTTTGGGATTAGCTTTATTATCTTCCTACATATAACTGTACCAGTATAACCCACACGACAGCTTAACATTCCGGTTATTGTAATAATTGAAAAAAAAAACACTTTATCTACTCTTTTGAAATATTACCGGTAGAACATGTTACATACTTTCTTATTATTGTCTCGACAATGTCAGAATAAATCCAGTTTAAAAGTATTGCATACTTATTTACAAAACAAAAAAGAAAGAACGATGACGAAGCTAAAACAGTTTGGCAGGTGTTTGCATGCACTTTATGAACCTATTTGACAGGATGAGAAATGTAAGCAGGAAATCTGAGAAGACATACTCGTTTTGTTATCTGCTTTTTGGGGATCAGCATTGCACTGGCAGCTTCATTCATTCCTTCATTGATTTTCCACGAAAATAAAAATTAAACAAAAAAACAAAACATCCACAAAACAACCCCCCCTTCCACCCCCCCAGAAAAAAACAACAACAACAAAACAAGCAACACAAACAAAACAAAAATCAGCAAAACTGCTCTAGCCTCGTGGCTGTATGAGTTCTGGTGTAGTATATTTCTTGACTTCTTTCGTCTTCTCTCTGTCTCTGCTACTCTGTCTTTGTCATTGTCTCTCTCTCTTCTCGTCTCGTCTGTCTGCTGGTCTGTCTGGTCTGGTCCTGTATTGTCTGTCTGTCTGTCTCTCACTCTCTGTCTGTCTGTCGTGTCTGTCTGTCTTTCTGGTCTGTCTGTCTGTCTGTCTGCCCTGTCTGTCTGTCTGTCTGTCTTTCTCTCTCTCTCTCTCTCTCTCTCTTCCCCTCTCTCTCTCTCTCTCTCTCTCTCTCTCTCTCTCTCCTCTCTCTCTCTCCTCCTCCTCTCTCTCTCTCTCTCTCTCTCTCTCTCTCCTCTCTCTCTCCTCTCCCTCCTCCATCCCTCCTTCCTTCCCTGTCTCTCAGTGCGTTTTATCAGTCTCATTGTTTTCTCTTTGCAAGCCTTCACTAATCCACCTTCACTCTTTGCGAGCACATTCTCTCCCAATGCCTCTGCGCTTTTCTGTTGCTGATGCTTCCATTTTTAAAAGCTTTGCTCCTCAGGAAAAAAAAAAGATTGCATTCAGGAGAACTGGATTAGGATAGTGAAGGCATGAATGGTAGAAAATCAGGTAGACACTGAGCGTAAAATGGATGCGCGGATTTAAACACCACACTGACAGACACCATAGCCGAATGGTTAAGACTCTTCAACTTTGGGTCCACGAAGTCGTGGGTTCGAATCTTGGTAATGGCGTGTGGTGAATTAAGTGTGATAACTTTTTTTTACGATCTCCCAGGTCAACTTCAAAGTGCAGTTCTGGCAGTGCCTTCATTCCCATTGTGTATGTATACATGCGGAAGATAAAATGTGCACTTTAAATATCCTGTTATTCGTGTCAGCGTTCGATGGGTCACAGAAACACGAACATGCCAAGCATGCATCCCCGGCCCGGTCAAAATGTGGCTACCTTTATGGTGGGTGAAAGCGGTCACATACGAAAAAAAAAGTCACCATTGGTGAACCTTTATGCTCTAGCTGAGGAATAAAACACAAGCATCACCCTGGGTGCTTGGCTCTTTATTGATTTTGTCATGGTTTCTGTGCATCTATCTATCTATCTATCTATCTATCTATCTATCTATCTATCTATCTATCTATCTATCTATCTATCTATCTATCTATCTATCTATCTATCTATCTATCTATCTATCTATCTATCTATCTATCTATCTAACTATCTATCTATCTATCTATCTATCGATCGATCGATCGATCGATCGATCGATCGATCGATCGATCTATCTATCTATCTATCTATCTATCTATCTATCTATCTATCGATCTATCTATCGATCGATCTATCTATCTATCTATCTATCTATCTATCTATCTATCTATCTATCTATCTACTATCTATCTATCTATCTACTTATCTATCTATCTATCTATCTATCTATCTATCTATCTATCTATCTATCTATCTATCTATCTATCTATCTATCTATCTATCTATCTATCTATCTACTTCTCTCTATCTCTCTCTCTATCTCTTCTCTTCTATCTATCTATCTATCTATCTATCTATCTATCTATCTATCTATCTATCTATCTATTATTATCTATCTATCTATCTATCTATTTATTTCATCTATTTATTATCTATCTATCTATCTATTTCTATCTATCTATCTATCTTCATCTATCTATCTATCTATCTATCTATCTATCTTATCTATCTATCTTCTATCTATCATCTGTCTAACTTTATCTATATTTGTGCTATTTCACAATTCTTTTTTATCCGATGTGTGTGTGTGTTTATGTGTTATTTGTGTGTATGCGTGTGTGTTTTATGTATGTTCTGTGGTATGTGTGTAATGTGCATGTTAATGTATCTCTGTGTGTGATATATTATATTCTTTTATAATAAGGATAGATGTTAATTCCAGAGGAAAATCTATCGAACGGAATCGAACCCGGGTCGTCAAATTTCGAGCGCAATGTTCTGACCACTAGGCTATCCCGCCCCCTTTTGTGTGTGTGTGGGGTGTGTGTGTGTGTGTGTGTGTGTGTGTGTGTGTGTGTGTGTGTGTGTGTGTGTGTGTGTGTGTGTGTGTGTGAGTGCATGTGGTCTTGTGTGTGTGTGTGTGTGTGTGTTGTGTGTGTGTGTGTGTGGTGAGTGTGTGTGTGTGATGTGTGTGGTGTGTTGGTGTGTGTTGTGTGTGTGTGTGTGTGTGTGTGTGTGTGTGTGTGTGTGCGAGGGAGGTAGGGTTTATGGTGCTCAATACCATATATATGCTCCCGGCATTAAAATCCTTGAAGAACAAATTATTCAACGGTTATTTTTTCATGAACTTGCTTCTCTCTGGAAGCTTAGATTACGTTCTTGAGTGACAGGGACGGTAAGAGAGAGAGAGAGAGAGAGAGAGAGAGAGAGAGAGAGAGAGAGAG
>CM060325.1:61283882-61291382 GCA_030674155.1 Stramonita haemastoma | reverse complement strand
AGGCAGATAGAGGCAGATACAAGAATGAACAGAGACAGAGAAGCACACACACATATAAACACACACAAAAGCATGCACGCACATGCACATTAACGCACACACACATAAACACACACATAAACACGCACATACACATACACACACATGCACAAAACACACACCACACACACCACACACACACACACACACACACACCACACACACACACACACACACACATACACAACACCCACACGCACACACACACACACTACACACACACACAACACAAACACACACACACACACACACACACACACACACACACACACACACACACAACACACACACACAAATGATGTTACCGAAGCAGGTCTATCAAAAGGCACAGAAACTGTAATACAATTTTACTGGTGACGCTTAAAGTCTATCGCTATGTGTATTTTTGTGCCACGTGATTGCAGGAGGAAGGAAGAAATGAGGTAGGAAGGAGGGGGAGGGGAGGGGAGGGGAGGCTGAGAGATACGGGGAGGGGGGCGGTAAGATGAGGGGAGGTAAAAAAAAAAAAAAGAGAGGGAGATAATGACAAGGTCAAGGTGGTTAGATCCCTTCCGGCAAGAGCGTAAGACTTGTGGGAAGAGTTTTTTAAGCAACTCAGTGACATTGAAAGTTGAAATTAAACTGTTTGCAGGGGAAGGGGAGAAAGAGAGAGAGAGAGAGAGAGAGAGAGAGAGGAGAGAGAGAGAGAGAGAGAGAGAGAGAGAGAGAGAGAGCAGAGACAGAGGAGACAGAGACAGAGACAGAGACAGAGACAGACAGACAGAAGACAGAAGACAGACAGACAGACAGACAGACAGACAGACAGAGACAGACAGACAGAAGACAGAGACAGAGACAGAGACAGACAGACAGACAGGACAGAGACAGACAGACAGACAGAGAGAGACAAGAGAAGACAGAGAGAGACAGAGAGAGACATACAGAGACAGACAGAGAAGACAAAAACAGAGAAAGACAGAGAGACAGAAAGACAGAGAGACAGAGATAGGAGCAGAGAGAGTAACGATTAGATTTACAAAGTCGTGTGCAAACTTCTAAGGATATGAGATTCTGTTTTTTTCTTCTTGTGCTAGGTAATTGTTGAGGGAAAGACGATTTGGGGAAGAAAAAAAACAGGACAGAGAGGATGAGAACAAGAGGGAATATTGTTTGGTGGCTTCAGGCACTGGAAATTGGCTTGCAGGATGAGTTGGGTTTTTTTTTCCCAGAAACTAAATAGCTTGGAAAGTTAGAATTAAACTGTTGAGAGAGGAAGAAAGAGAGAGAGAGAGAGAGAGAGAGAGAGAGAGAGAGAGAAGAGAGAGAGAGGAGAGAGAGAGAGAGAGAGAGAGAGAGAGAGAGAGAGAGAGAGAGAGAGACAGAGAGACAGAGAGACAGAGAGACAGAGAGACAGAGAGACAGAGAGACAGAGAGAGAGGGACATACAGACAGACAGACAGACACGACAGACAGAGACAGAGACAGAGAGAGATACAGAGAGAGAGAATGAGAGAGAGAGAACTCAGAACTCAGAAATTTAATGTACATCGGCCTTGGGCCACAATACATATGGTTGGTGTGGGAATGTTGACAAGTGTCCCGCAATGGGCAAAACTCAAAAATACATCATAATTATCATGTTCAATTCCTTTGAAAAATCGTAAAGCCAAAGCACATATTATACATAAAAGGGCATTTGTATCAAACACAATCACAATTTTATCTAGATATACCTTTCGTATGTCTGTGAAGAAAAAAGAAAAAAGACATGGCTTCTTAAATCATAACCAAATGGGAACCATTATCTTTGTTAATGCATATGCTACATATATTTATCACAAGGTGGTAGCTGTTATCTTCCTTTGTAAGTTAACTATCCTAATACAGTGATTTCTTTCTTTATTGATGGCGTGAAAAATAAATCTAGACAAACTGTAATTTCTGTTGGTGTTTTCTGCTTTAAGAAGATCGTGTAAAGGTGTGTCCACACAATTACTTAAAAATTTGACTCTTAAATCACTATACATGACACATTCATAAAGGAAATGGTGTTCATCTTCAACTTTTGGTTTACAAAATGGACATTCTTTAGTTTGGTTCCGTTCACTATATCGATGTACATTGTTATTAAGTGGCAAAGCATTACATCTCACCTGTGACACAGCAACTCTAAAGCAGTAACTATCTAACTGTAGAATATATTCTTCTTTACCAAATGTTGTTTTGAAACTCCTGTAGCTGTCATACCTGTCTCGGTCCCTAACTGTGCTATACCATTCTTGGATAAATAAATCAATCAGTCTCTGTTTAAATAAACGTAAGAAAGCTTTAACATCACCTACTCCCTGTTGAAGCCAAACAAAGCTGAATCCTGTATCACAAAGAATTTGTCTTATCTTAGTAACCCAGCAGTTCTTTCCAGATTTATCCATGTCAAGCAACATTTGATAAGCATTATAAGGTAATCTGTCGGGATTCATTTGTAAAAGTTTAAACCAATATCTAAGAGCATTTCTATAGGAGTTGATATAGAGAGGGTATCTTCCAAGCTCGCCATATATCATTTTATTTGGAGTTTTCAATGGTACACCCAAAAATCTCTTACAGGCAATCATGTGAACTTTCTCTATATGTTCCAATTTATGTAACCCCCATATTTCAGATGAGTATAGTAGATTTGGCTGTATTTTGATATCAAAGATCTTGAAAAATGTTTCAGCATTAATTTCTTTATATTTATTGAAAACCCTATTTAGTTCTACAACAGCTTTCTTTCCCTTTGTCACAAGGTGATCTGTGCCTAGCTTAGCACTAAGTTTTGTTGTAAAATTAAACCCCAAATAGCAATATTTGTTCACCACTTCTAATTTGAAATTATCGAAAACCCATTGTTCTTTTTTTCCAAGAAAACCCCCTTTTCTAAAGACCATTACTTTACTTTTTTCAGAATTAACATTTAATTGCAAATCATCACAACAAGATTTCAATACATTCAATTGGTTTTGTAAACCTCCAGGAGTACTTGAAATAAGAACCACATCATCTGCAAAAAGTAAAATGAAGACTTCCATAATGTCAGGTACTAGCTGTATTCCATGTTTACCTTTCTTATTTATAGACTCAGATAAATGGTTAATAAATATCGAAAAAAGAGTAGGGCTTAACACACATCCTTGTATGAGAGAGAGAGAGAATGAGAGAGAGAGAATGAGAGAGAGACTGAGAGAGAGAACATTGATTTCACTGTGTTGTTAGGTGATTGCTTTGTTATCTGATGTTACACAATCATACAAATGTTCAAACTCAATACTCTGTTAAAAGGAACTAAAACCTAGATCAAATGCTTACGTAAAAGAGCCCACAGCAATTATTGTCCTTGGATAAAATTCTGTTGAAAAGGGTAGTCTAACAGGAAGGAAAGGTGCAAATGCACACAGAAAGAAAGCTTCGGCTCATATGGTAGCACTATCTAACTTTAAAGGAAAGGTCGCAAATTTTTAGCACAGCAATCTGCCATGACCGAAAGTGATGCTCAATGCAATCTAATACGAAACAATTCGTATAATACAAAGCAATGCAATCCTATGCAATCAAATGCAATCTAATCCGTTCCAATCCATTCCTATTCAGTCCTATCCAATTCATTATTTCGTATTATTTTTTTATTCCACTTTAAGTACAACATATTTCGCAGTGTGAAATTCTCACTGCTCTTCGTGGGATAACACGTCGCCACACGGTAGCGCCACTTTATTGTTTCTTTTCCTGTATGCATTATGTATTTGTTTCCCTATCAGAGTGGCCTTTTCTGCAAAAGTTTGCCAGGAACAGTTGTCTCGAAACTGTGAGTTCTTTTACTTGCGCAAAAATGATTGTTGCACACGGGACCTCAGTTTATTGTCTCACCCGAAATACTAACATGCGTAACACGTTTCACGGTCTAGTGGATGGGGAAAAGTTCGACCAAACATACATTAAATCCGAACTTCTTTCTATGCGGTGGGTGCTATCTAGAGCACCGAGCCAATCTATCTATCTTCTATCTATCTATCTATCTATCTATCTATCGTATCTATCTATCTATCTATCTATCTATTATCTATCTATCTATCTACTATCTATTATCTATCTATCTGTCTGCTGTCTATCTGTCTGTCTGCTATCATCTATCTATCTATCCATCTCTCCGTCTGGTTCTGTGTGTCTGTGTGTCTGTCTGTATTCTGTCTTCTATCTACTATCTATCTTCTATCTATCTATCTATCTATCTATCTACTCTATCTATCTATCTATCTATCTATCTATCTATCTATCTATCTATCTATCTATCTATCTAATCCTACTACTATCTATCTATCTATCTATCTATCTATCTATCTATCTATCTATCTATCTATCTATCTATCTATCTATCCCTTAGTCTGGCGACCGTGGGGGCACCCCTGAAGACTTGACAACCAGCTCCCTCTATCTTCTCTTCTGTTCCGCCTTTCTCAGGGCTTTGTTAAGTTCTAGGCATGTCCATTCGCTGATTTTGTCCTCCCATCTCTTCCTTGGTGTGCCTCTTTTTCTGCCACCTTGGACAGTGCTTTGCAGTATTGTTTTAGCAAGTAATTTTGATCTTGTGGCATGCCCGTACCATTTAAGTTACGCTCCTTTACGATTGATAGAAGGTTTTTGTAGGGACCAATGGTTTGCTGGATTCTGTTCTGCACGTCTTCATTGCTTATGCGGTCTCTCTAGGAGATGCCAAGGAGTCACCGGAAGCATCTCATCTCTGCCGCCATTACTCATAGCACCGAGCCACCACACACAATACAACAAAATGCAATACAATATAAAATAATAAAATTCAATATAATACAGTACACGATCCTTCTCCTCACTGCTCTCTTATGAGCTTAATTCAAACCAAAACTACATACACAAAAATAGCAAGAAAAAAAAAATGCAATGTAACACCAACTTTTTTCTTAATCCTGCAAAGCAATCAAACAACCAACAAACCAGCCAAAAAACGGAATCAAGTGAGCAGCCAGCCAACCAGTCTATCAACCTGCCAACCATCCAACCTGTAAACTAATCAAACATATCGACAGAAAAAAACAACAACAAACAGACCCCATAAAATAAACACGTCCCAGAAAGTAAACTAAATAAACCGAACACAAACAGACAATCAAAGGTAACAAACTAAAATTAAAAATACCAACAATTTTAGCCCCAAACAAACGAACAAACGCACAAACGTGCACACACACACACACACACACACACAAAACACACACAAAACACACACCCAATACACACACACACGCACACCACACACACACACACACACACACACACACACGCTTGCGCTTGCGCTTGCGCGCACACGCAGACACAGACACAGACAGACAGACAGACAGACAGACACACACACAACACACAACACACACACACACACACACACACACACACACACACACACACACACACACACACACACACACACACACACACACACACACACACACACACACCCAAACCGACATCAAACCAAACGGAGCCACAAACAAAGCACTCCACGCTAAGCTGAAAGGGAGAAAAACTGTGTTGAAAAAGATAACACAAAAACCACATCTCTACGTGCGATTGCAAATGAGCAATCTGTTAAATGGAATCAAGCTAATGACAGCAGGAAATCCAAAGTTATGTTTTGTTGGTTTCTTTTCCATTTGTTTGTTTGGAGGTTGACATAAAAAGCTTTGACAGATATAAATCAACAGAGTAATCAAGAAAATGCTGGAGCAGAATTAGGGACGCCTGCCCTGCGCACGCGCACACGCATACACACGTTGGCAGCATGCATGGACACGTATAAGCGCGCGAGCACACACACATACACGCACACGCAACACACACAATTACATTCACACACACACACACACGTGCGCAGTGCACGCGCACGCCACACACATACACGTGCGTGCGTGCGTGCGCACAACACACATACACACATGTTCGCACGCAAACACACACACACACACACACACCACCACACACTACACACCATGCGCATGCACAGAAACAACAGAAACACTGACACGACACAGAGACAGACACACAGACACATACAGACACACAGACACACAGACACACAGACACAACAGACAGACATGCACACACACGCACGCGCGCGTGCGCGGAGAAGTGTAACTGATTCTGAGAGGGTAGCTAGCAGTCTCATGAAAAGTTTTGCATCTGAACCCTTTACCTGCCTGACAAACCACAAAACATTTAATGGAGATAACATTAGAGGATGAACCACAATGCATAGCACTGTAGCATGTGTGTGTCAATTCTTTTGGCCAGTGGTAACATTATTTTTTTTTCCATTTGAAGATCTTGAGTTTGAAATTCAGGTGTTTTTTTGCGGTGTGTTTTATTTTTTGAATTTGGGAAAATAGCAGTGGAGGAAAACAAGTGCAGGTAATCACTTACAATCTTGTCCATCTATTTGAAAATGATTTATGAAAGATTCGGTTTTAGAATAATAACATTTTTCTTTTCTTTTCTTTCAGATATTTTTGTGTACCTTTTTTCTGGGCTTAGTATAAAGTGAGATTGGTGTGAGTTTAATGATATGAAAGCTCAGTCTAGTTCCGATCTTCATGTTCTTTAGAAGGGTGGTTTTGATGATGTTGCTCAAATTATGTTGTCTGCCATTGCAGGTTTCTGTATTTCTTGAATCTGGCTGACCCAAGGATAGATTATGACAGAACGAGAGCATGGACTACAACGCTGTCAGGTAGCCAGCCACCTTGGCGCAGTGGTTGACGCCTTGGGTCACGGAAAGAAAGGTTGCCGGTTCGAATCCTGTAAGATTCATAAATTTTTTTTCGGTCTCCGGCAGACTCCTACCCAGAGTTAGTGTGCTACGGGCTTCATTGGAAAGATTGGGATTGAACAGTTGAACTTCATCGATATCATGGATGCGATTCTGAGAGTGTTGCTTACATGACCTGACCAACACTGCAAGTGTCGGTATCTCTCAGGCCCGGTTGACTCCAGTATATATTATTATGATAGTAAGTGTATAGTATAACCCTGTCACGTAGTCTCGGCTATCATGTAATCGCAAAAAAATGCATTTCAAGGACATCATATTTGTCCTTTTGAATCCAGTTCAATTCAATTCAAATACTTTATTATCTAAGAGACATAGAAATTCATGCGGATTTCGAGGCACACATAGAAACAGTAAGTATGTAAAAATTATACCACGAAAAACACCACAATATAGTATTCGAACATTAGATCTCGCCAATCACAATATACAACCACATACCGGCAGTACCTCAGCCAGTCGTAAACTCACCCAAATAAAACCAAAAACACTCCTGTGCGAACCAGTATGCCCACGCATCCACACACTCACACACAGCTCGCACACACGAACACACACACACACAGACACACACACACACACACACACAC
>CM060325.1:61271454-61278782 GCA_030674155.1 Stramonita haemastoma | reverse complement strand
AAAAAAGGGAAAAAAGGGGAAAAAAAAAACCCAAAAAAAAAAAAAAAAAAAAAAAAGGGGAAAAACCCCGGGGGCAAACAAAACAAAAAACCGCAAAAAAAAAACAAAACCACAAAAAAAAAACCCCCGGAAAAGGGGAAAAGGCAGTACCGCAAGAAGCAGAAAGGAGAAAAAAAAGAACCAAAAACCGGCAAAAAAAAAAAAAGGGACCCCAAAAAGGGGGGGGGGGGGGAAAAACATTTTTTTTAGATTTGGGGGGTTTTTTAATGAAAAAAAAAAGCAAACCTTTTTTTCCCTTTTTTAAAAATTTTAAAATTTTTGCCCCTTCTTTTTCCCCCCCCCCTTTTCCACCCCCCCCTTTCCCTTTTCCCCCTTTTCTTTTTTTTTTTCCCCCCCCCCTCTTTCTTTTTTTTTCCCCCCTTTCCCCTTCTTTTTTTTTTTCTCTCTTTCCCTTTTCCCCCCCCTCTTCTTCCCCCTTTCCTTTTCCCCCTTTTCCCCCTCTTGTTTTCCCCCTTTTTTCTTTTTCCCTTTTTTTCTGTTTTTTTTTCCTTTCTTTTTTTCCCCTTTTTTTTTTCCCCCCTCTTTTTTTTTTTTTTTCCCTTTTTTTTTTTTTTTGGTTTTTTTTTTTTTCCCCGGTTTAAGAGGCCAAAGGAAAAACCCCCCAAACCCCCAGGGGTTTGTTTAAAAAAGTTTTAAACAAAACTGGGGGTTTATTTTTTTTTTTTGGGTTTTTTTTTTCTTTTCCCCCTTTTAAAATGTAGGGAAAGGCTAAAAAAAAATTTTCATTTATTTTTATTTGGGTTTCTCCCCCTTTTTTTTGTTTTTTTTTTTCCTTTGTTTTTTTTTTGGTTTTTTTGTTTTTGTTTTAGTTGTTGTGGTCTTTTGTTTTTTTGTTTTGTTTGGTTTTTTTTTGGAAAATTTATTTTAAATTTTTTAAATTTTTACTTTTTTTACACTTTACAATTTTTCTTCTTTTTTTTTTTTTTTTTTCCCCCTTTTTACTTTTTCGTCCCCTTTTGTTTTTTTTTGGGTTTTTTTCCCCTTTTCCTTCCCCCCCTTTTTCCCCCCTTTTTTTTTTTCCCCCCATTCTTCTTTCTTTTTCCCCCTTTTTTTTTTCCCCCCCCTTTTTCCCCTTTCCCTCTCTGTTTCTTCTCTTTTCTCTTTTCGTTTTGTTTCTGGGGGGGCTGTTGTTTTGTCTGTTTGTCTGTCTGTTCTTTTATGTCTCTTTTCTCTGTCTCTTTTCTCTTTTCTCTGTCTCTTCTTTCTTCCCCCTCTCTCTTCTCTTCCCCTTCTCTCTTCTCTTCTCTCTTCTCCCCCTTCTCGCTTCTTCTCTCCTCTCTCTCTCTCCTGGGTGGTGTGCGTTTTGTGTGGTGTGTGTGTGTGTGTGTGGGGTTTTGTGTGTGTGTGTTTTGTTTGTGTGTGTTGTTTTGGGCAGATAATTGTGTTCAGTTTTAATTCCAGACCAAAACAAAACTCAAGTTAATCAGAATAAAATTTGGGTAAAAACAAAATGCCCAACCTAAAGCCCAGTTTCTTTTTTTTTTAAAACTGATGAAAAAAGACCACTTTTTATTATTTTTTTTTTCTTGAATTTTGGGATATGTCTTTTAAAAATTTTCCCCCAGGCCCAAAAACCCGATGTTTGTTCATTTTACATTTTTAGATCATGCTCTGTCTCTCTGTTCCTGTGGGTTTTGTGTGTGTGGGTTTTTTCCCCCTCTTTTCTCTCTTTTCCCTGTCTTTTTTGTTGTTTCTGTCTTTTTGTCTGTTTTCTGTCTGTTTATGTCTTTTGGGGTGTGCTATGCGTTTGTGTGTGTGTGGGGTGTGTGTTGTTGGGTGTGTGTGTGGTGTGTGTGTGTTTTTGTGTTTGTTTTTGTGTCTTTTTGTCTGTGTCTGTCTTTGTGTTTGTTGGGCTTTTGTCTGTTCCCCTCCCTTTTTTTCCTGTTTTGGGGTGGCCCGGTGGCTGGGGTGGCTGGTCTGGCTGGGGCTGGCTTTTTTCTGGCTGTTTGTCTGTCTGTCTGTCTTTCTGTCTGTCTGTTTGGGCTGTCTGCTCTGGCGTTGTTGTCTGTCCCGTCTGTCTTCTGTTGTCTGTCTGTCTTCTCTCTCTCTCTCTCTCTCTCCCTCTCTCTCTCTCTCTCTTCTCTCTCTCTCTCTCTCTTCTCTCTCTCTCTCTCTCTCTCTCTCCTTCTCCATAACCCCAACAGGGAAAACAAAAGTTGGGAAACCCCCCGCAGCAAAAGATTTGCAACAAACGGTCATTCAAACAGCCCGAAGTGGATCAACCCCCCCTAAGAAAAAGATGTTAAAACAGGGAGCAAATAGCTGTTGGGCATCAAAACGTAGAAGCTGTAGGAGCACCGGCGTAGCGGCCATTTAAAAGCATTTCCCTTTTAAAAAGCGTTGTGGTTACAATTGCCCGTTTTGCAGGGGGTTTTCCCGCAATCGTTGAAGTTTTTTAGTTTGTTTGTTTGTAAATAGTAGTAGTAAAAGTAGTAGTTTTAGTAGTAGTAGTAGTAGTAGTAAATAGTGTAGGGAGGAGTAGTAGTTTTGGGGAGCAGCAGCAATAGCGGCAGCTCAGCAGCAGCATCCAAACAGCAAATAGTTTGTAGTAGCAGCAGCAGCAGCAGCAGCAGGGAACTGCAATTGGCCAGCAGCAGCAGCAGTTTGTTTTTGTAGTAAATAGTAGTGTTGTTTCAGTTTGTATTTTAGTAAATAAATAGTAGTAGTAAATTGTAGTAGTAAAATAGTTGTAGGAGTAAATTGTAGCAAACAGCCCGGAAGGGGAGCGTGTAGTTTGTAGGGGGCAAGAAGCCCGCCAAACGGAGCCGAGCGGGAGCAGCAAGCAGCAGCGAGTAAGCAGTAGTGTAGTAGTTTGTTGTAGTAGGGTAGTTAAATAGTTGTAGTAAATAGTAGTAGTAGTAGGGGTCGTCGGTTTGTCGGCGTTCCCCGGGGTCGGCGTCGTCGTCGGGGTCGTGTCGTCGTCGTTCGTGTAGTAGTAGTAGTAGGAGTTTGTAGTTGTGAGTAAGTAGGGCCCCCCCCTTTTCTCCCCCTTTTCCTTTTCTTTTTCTTTCTCCTTTTTTTCTCCCCTTTTTTTCTTTTTTAAAATTAAAATTTTTTTGGGGCCCCCCAAAAAGAAAAAAGGGTAAAAAAAACCCGAATATCCCAAAAAAAAATTTTTGGGGGAAAATATTTAAATCAAAACGTGGCGGGGGGAAACCCTTAGGGGCCAAAAAGCTTTTTAAACCCCGGGGTTAAAAAAAAAACGGGGTTTTTGGTTTAAAATTTTTTTTTAGTTATTTTTTGGGTTTTTATAAGAGAGAAATAAAGATGATTAGGTAGAGAGCGAAACAACCAAAACGACCAAAAGAGAAATTTTTTTTGGGGGGGGGCCCCCCCCGGGAAAAGCTTTAAGAACAAAAAGGGAAAAAGTAAGTATTTTTTATTTATTTTTTAAAGAGTTGTGTTTGGTTTTATAAAAATTTAAAAAAACCAAAAAGGGTTTGTAGTTAAAGCAAAACCAAAAAAAAGGGGGAAGGAAGGCCCCACAGGGTTTAGCAGTTTTTATTTTTAAAATTTTTTTTATTTATTTAGTATATATTGTGGTTTTCCTCGTTTGGCCCGGTCTTTGCTGTGTTTGAAGTTATTTTTTAAAGAAATTAAAAAAAGGGGAATAAAAAAAAAAATAATTAAAATTTTTAAAAATAAAAAAAAAATAAAAAACCAAAAAAAAGGAGTTTTTCACACAAAAACTTTTTAACAAAACAGAAATTTTTTAAAAAAAAACCTTTTAACAGAAAAAAAAAAAAAAAATAAAAAATTGAAGGGCGGGAATTTTACGGAAGAGAAAAAAAAAAAAAAACCCAAACCATATTTAAAACAGCAGAACAAAAAAAATCTAAAAATTTATGAGAAAAAAAACGAGTTAAATTTTCACACAAAAAACACAAATTTTAAAACCCAAACCCCCAACAAAGAAAAAAAAAAAACAAACCCAAACAAAAACCCTAAAACCAAAAAACCCCCCCCCCAAAAAAAAACCCCCAAAAAAACCCAAACCAAAAACTCCAAAAAACTTCCCCTTTTTTTTTCCCTTTTTTTTTTTCCCCCCTTTTTTTTTCCTTTTTTTCCCTTTTTTTCCCCCCCCCTCTTTCTCTTTTTCCTTCTTCCCTTATTTTTTTTTAAAAATTTGGAAAAACTTTAAAATTAAAAAAACAAAACCAAATAAAAAAACCCCACAAAAAAAAAACCCCAAAAAAACCAAAAACCCCCCAACCCCCCAAAAATATTTAAAACCCCAACCCATTTCACCAAAAAAACCCAACCAAAATCAACCCCCAAAAAAACCAAACCCAACACCCACACACACACACAAAACACACCAAAACCACACACCCCAACCCACAAAAACCCACCACACCACCCACACAACTTCCACCAAAAAACCCACAAAAACCACAAACACACAAACACAAACACCACACC
The DNA here is from genome assembly GCA_030674155.1 of Stramonita haemastoma. Taxonomy (NCBI): domain Eukaryota; kingdom Metazoa; phylum Mollusca; class Gastropoda; order Neogastropoda; family Muricidae; genus Stramonita; species Stramonita haemastoma. The sequence continues at coordinate 61,274,300 of CM060325.1, read as the reverse complement.
CCCCCCCCCAAAAAACCCCACTTTAAAAAACCAAAAAAAAAATTTTTTTTTTTTTTTTTTTCCCCCCTGGGGGGGGTTTTTTTTGGTGGGTTTTTTTTTCCCCAAGAAGGGGGGAAAACGGTTTCTTTGGGCTTTTTCAAAAACGAAAAAATTAAACTTTGGGGAAAATCCATCACAACCTTAAACATTTTTGGGAAGGGGGTTAGGTTTTAAGGGGAAAGGGGAAAAAAAAAAGGGGAGGGGGAAGGAGAAAGGTTTTTAAAAAAAGGGGGGGGGGGGGGGGGGGGGGGGGGGAGGGGGGAAAATAAAAAGGAAACCAAAAAAAAGGGGGAAAAATTTTTAAAAAAACCAAAAATTTTAAAAAAGGTTTTTTTTTCTTTTTGGTTTTTTTTTTTTTTTGGGGGGTTTTTTTTTTTTCCCTTTTTCCCTTCTTTTTTTTATTTTTTCTTTTTTCTTTTTTTCCTTTTTTTTTTTCCTTCTTTTTTTTTTTTTTGAATTTCTTCCATGCCAAATCTTTTTTTTATCTTTTTCTTTTTTTTTTTGGTGCGATTCTTCTTGTTTGACAAAATTTAATCTTCATTTTCTTTACAATTCTTCTTCTTTGCAATTCTTCTTCACAAATATTCTTCGAACTTTCTTATCTTCTTCGAAATTCTTCTTTGTAATTTTTCTTTGTAATTCTTCTTCTTCTTCGCAAATCTTCTTCGTTCAAAGCTCAGACAGCCACTATTGTTTTCTGTCATATGAGAAACAATGTGTTGTGTCACCTTTAAGCGCATGACAAGTCAGGCCCAACGCATCCAGTTTCGGGTGGGAGAGGATTGTTATCTTTTCAGTCTTCATCGCAAAAAAGGCGGAATGGTAAACATAGAAGGCAGAAAACAGACAAAAAGGAGATGACAGGAAGGAAAAAGAAGAAGGCAGACATAAAGAGAGGGATAGACAAAAGGGGTTTCCCAGCAAATCGTTTCCAGAAGGTGGGGTTGCTATTTATATCGACAGCCATCCCCCTCCCGTTTCTTTGCGGGGGATAGGAAGGGATAGTTTTGATATTGAAGGTTATTTCATTTGGAAACAGGTTTAAAAACAAAGAAACGAAGCAAACGTTCTTCGGCTATTTTACCATACTCTGCTGTCTCTGCTTCTCTGCCTTTTCTGCTCTTCTCTCTCTCTCTCTCTCTCTCTCTCTCTCTCTCTCTCTCTCTCTCTTCTCTCTCTCTCTCTCTCTCTCTCTCTCTCTCTCTCTCTCTCCTCTCTCTCTCTCTCTCTCTCTCTCTCTCTCTCTCTCTCTCTCTCTCCTCTCTCTCTCTCTCTCTCTCTCTCTCATCTCTCTCTCTCTCTCTCTCTCTCTCTCTCTCTCTCTCTCTCTCTCTCTCTCTCTCTCTCTCTCTCTCTCTCTTCTCCTGCTTTTCTTTCTCTAACATTCCTCCTTTCTTCACTTCCTCTGCCTTCTCGTGTTACTGATAAACAAATGATCGCAGTGGTGTTGTTTACTGTTTGCCAAGTATAGCTTTGTATCTTAAGGGCCCCTGGGTATTGCAGTTAATGTCATTGTCTGTTTTCTATCTTATATATTCGTAATGTACATCATGTTTCCTTTCTTGCTTGTAATTTGCGGACATCTATCATGATCTCGGAATATTTTTGAGATAGATGTTATTTTGTGTTGGGATTAGCTATGCCACGTTAAAATTCTGGGGAAAAAAGTCCTATGGTATCTTTTTGCGTTTTTTTCTTTTTTAAGGATTGACGTTACTGCGTAGTGAAGGTACAGCGTGTGTGTGTGTGTGTGTGTGTGTGTGTGTGTGTGTGTGTGTGTGTGTGTGTGTGTGTGTGTGTGTGTGTGTGTGTGCGTAGATGTGTGTGTGTTGTGTGCGTGTGTATTGTGTGTGTTGTGTGGAGTGTGTGTGTGTGGTGTGTGTAGATGTGTGTGTAAGTGTGTGTGTGTGGTGTGTGTGTGTGTGTGTGTAAGTGTGTGTGTGTGTGTGTGTGTGTGTGTGTGATGTGTGTGTGTGTGTGTGTGTGTGTGTGTGTGTGTGTGTGTGTGTGTGTGTGTGTGTGTGTGTGTTGTGTGCTTTATGAATTTTTTTGCAGCTATAACGCCCACAATTTTGAAAAACCATGAAGTTGTTAAATGAGCCTCAGTCATGACTCCAGGCCATCGTAGCTTAATTGCAAAGCGATGATTACTTCCCTTTTACCATGTCCTTGTATTTAAACAAACGGGGACAAAAACAAAGCAAATAAACAGAAACAAAAATCCAAGCAAGCAAAGTGAGATGGGTGATGATTAGAAAAGGGAAGACGAGAAAGACGCAAAAATCAAACGAGTAGGAGTGCCGGAGTTATTCTGTATCGAGATCATGGTTATTTGATTTGACTGTAGGATTTTTTTCATTGATGCAATGGATGCCCGTTTTTTAACTTGGTCATGCGGGGTAAAATTTGATTATAACATCAGATCAAGGATCCTTATTTCAATCCTGAATGAATATGAAACGCCACCCCACCTCAGCGTACCTATCCCGTAGTCTGGTAGGTCACGTTGGGGCACCACTGAAGAGTTTTTCCACCAGCTTCCTCCACTTCTCGCGGTTCTAAGCTTTTCGTACAATGCTTTTCCGCCTTTTTCTGCCTCTTCCACTCCCTCCTTGTACTGTTCCCTGTAGGACAGTCTTGGCCGGTGCAGATGTTCGTATGACGTGCCCGTACCACTTCAGTTTACTTTTTTTTTTTAACTAACGTCAAAACCTCTTAACACTGCCCGATAGCGTTTCAAATTCTAGTTGTTACCTCGTCGTTAGTTATGTGATCGCTGTATGAAGGACTAAACATTTCGGGAAAGC
>CM060325.1:61258954-61266454 GCA_030674155.1 Stramonita haemastoma | reverse complement strand
ACAAGCTAAAAGAAGAAAGGCAACATTTTTTGCGCTCTTTTTTTGTTCTTTTCCTTTTAAGTCTGTCTTTTTTTTGGTTTAAAATACAGGGAATAGTGTTATGAAAGAAGAACAACTGGCCTGTTTCTGATATCATGACTACAATCCAATGTGAACTTTTAAGAAAAGTCCTTCGTAATAGGAAAGAATAAAACTTCTAAACACAAAAAAAAGCTGAGAAAAAAAGCAAATGTGTCGGCAAAAAGCAAGAATAAAATCACCAACAACTACAACAGCAACAACAACAACAAACACACGCACTTACACACACATCCACACACACCCCCCTTACCGAATATATATATATATATATATATATATATATATATATATATATATATATATAAATATATATACAAATATATATATAAATATATATATAAATATATATATATATATAATATGAAAATAACTTGATCACTTTGTAACCTTTTAATCATTTCACAATGATCAACAAATTAAGCGCTATATATAAATCGTCGTGACGTGACAAAGGTAAAAGAAAGGTTCAAATTTCGCAAACGCAGTAAACTGACAAAGATCTGGTTTCTCCAAAAACAGCACGCACTTGTACCCACACACCTACACTTTGTTTGTAGACGCTTTTTATGTGTGTTTGTTTGCACACACAACACAACTGCTCTCAGCGCCTGGGCTTTATCACAGTTCTTGATTGAACCATTGATGATCGGGGCAACAACAAAGTGAGAGGCTGTATGATCAGTGGCTTTCTTTCCCACTCATGGAATTCCACTTTACAGCTTTAGTCTTTAGTGATTGACAATGACTCTCTGACTACGAGGTTTGACTTGCACAGTCCTTATGTGCTGCAGCCCAAGGGGGTAGGTATTTGGCCTTTGGAGAACATCTCCAACGCTGACTGTTTTATGACCTTTTGGCCGAGAGAGTGGGGATGTAAGGTGAACAAGGCATCTCCACTATAATCAAATTTCTGCCCAGTTTCCGAAACAGCAGCTGCCTCCTCTGCTGTTTTGGAGGTCATCGTCGAATACTATGGACAAACAAACATACACACATACACACCGACGCAGATGCAGACACACACACACACGCACAGACACACAACCTATTTTGCATGCATGTACCTTTGCAAAGGATATCTGTACCCATGCTTAAATTGTGTTATATACATAATTTTAAAGTATACGTTTCAGTGAGTTTCTCAAACGAGCAGTCTGTACTTTGGTCTGTTCAGCTGATAGCGCCAGAGCACTATGCTCTGTGAATTCTTGTATCAATGAAACCAGCCAAGGAAACGCATAATGACCATACTGCTTTTTCACATCTCCAGGGAAAGAAGAAAAAAGGTATGATAGAGAGATCAGATTTTCAGATGGGCGATCCATGTGGGTAAAGAACAAAAGAAAGAAGAAAAAAACAAAGAAGAAAGGAAGAATGAAAGAAAGAAAGAAAGAAAGAACAGAGACAGAGACAGAGAGACAGAGACAGAGAGGCAGAGAGACAGAGAGAGGAGAGAGAGCGAGCGTGTATAGTGTATATGTGTAACAGAGAGAGAGAGAGAGAGAGAGAGAAGGAGAGAGAGAGAGAGAGAGAGAGAGAGAGAGAGAGAGAGAGAGAGAGAGAGAGAGAGATGAGAGAGAGAGAGAGAGAGAGAGAGAGAGAGAGAGAGAGAGAGAGAGAGAGAGAGAGAGAGAGAGAGAGAGAGAGAGAGAGAGAGAGAGGACTGACCGACAGACGGAGACATAAAAACAGACAGAGACAGACACACATACAGGGACAGACACAGACAGTCAGACAAACATAGACAGGCAGAGACAGACACAGACAGAGACTGATACACACAGACACAGAAGCAGACAAACATAATGAAACAAAACGAGAGACGTGGACTGAGACAAAGAGTGAGACAGAAACCGCGACAGAGAAGCAGAGAGAGACAGAGAGACAGAGACAGAAACAGAAACCGAGACAGAGAAGCAGGGACAAAATGGGTGCACTGACAGATCGACAGAACGGACACAAAGACGGAGAGACAAAGAAACAGAGCGAATAGGGTGAGATCATTTAGCAGGTGGGGAAAACGGACGACACCCCATTGTATGGAAATGCATGGACAGAGCAGAACACGTTGCCCTGGCTTTGGAACATGGAGACATATCATTTTGTCTGCGATTGCACAGTGTGCATCTGAACAAGATAAACGAGAAGAAAATTGCAAACAACTCATCCTTCACAATGTAAAGGAAATTCCCCATTGGTGAGGCAAGGGATCTGTCGGTATAAAAATAGCATACCCACCTTCTGGAACCATTCTTATGGATGATTACCTATCCAATGGACCATTTCAGTGGCGTGGAGAGCGGGGGGGGGGGGTGTCTGCTGCATGGGTAACGACTTGCCATCCATACTTACTTACCCAGGCTTTGCGCTATCAGACTAGAGCGCAACTCTATAGTCTTCCGAGACTGATGGGTGCCTACTACTACCATCTGAAAATTCTAGGCTAGAAATTCCCTCTTACCTATCCAGCTCTTTGTTTCTGTCTAATTCTTTATTTTCCTGTCACCTCTTTGTTGTCTTTTTTTTTACCCTGTTGGTCCAGTTTATTGTATCTATTTCCCAAGAAGACTTCAAAGAAGACAAGGCTCTCCCACATCGCAGTAAAATGCGATATGTGCTGGGCCTAACTTGTCAAGGGCTTAACAGCAGGCCAACGCATTTTCGCTCATATAACAGGCAACAATAGTTATTGTCTTAGCGTTCGACGAGGAAGAAGATGAAGAAGAGGCGGAGAACACTGCTGCTGTATTTACCACTGTACACTTTTAAACGAGGATGGGAGACTTTTTTTCTAATATCACACGAGTGTTTGAATGTAGAAAATAGGTCTTACAACAGCAGATTGTTCTATTCTGAACTAGATGTTATTGAGCAATACTCCAGCAGATTTTGATATTTGAAAATATTGTGATGATAGTAGTAGTAGTAGTAGTAGTGTAGTAGTAGTAGTAGTAGTAGTAGTAGTAGTAGTAGTAGTAGTAGTAGTAGTAGTAGTAGTAGTAGTAGTAGTAGTAGGAGTAGTAGTAGTAGGAGTAGTAGTAGTGGTAGTGGTAGGGGTAGTAGTAGTAGTAGTTGTATAGTAGTAGTAGTAATATGTCACCTGGTTGAAAACAAACTGGGTAACCAAAAATGAACTAATTCATAGAACATTATTACTTTTTTTTGTAAAAATCACATGTACAAACACATTTTTAAACATAATGACCAAAGTCAATGCAACTGTTTTCATTATAGTTAAAGGCATCAGACGACTTAACTATCATGTGAGCTCAACTAAAAAAAAACTGTTCCAGCAACAAATTAAAAGATGGAGTCATATTTCAAATTGCTGTTCATTCTGTGCTTCGTCTCTATTTTCACTAGCAAATACAGGCTGTGATTTAACAAAGACATAATGACTTTTTCCTTATGAATGAGGAAAGCAATACAAAATTGGCAGAATATAGTTTCAGCTTTCCTGATGAGGAAAAGTTAATGAAATGACAAAATTACCTAGACATATTAGCAAGAACCTCTGACAATTAAAGATGTAATCGATATCTCTCTCTCTCTCTCTCTCTCTCTCTCTCTCTCTCTCTCTCTCTCTCTCTCTCTCTCTCTCTCTCTCTCTCTCTCTCTCTCTCTCTCTCTCTTCTCTCTCTCTCTCTCTCCTACACACACACACACAGACAGACAGACAGACACAGACACACGTACACGTACACGCACGCACGCAGTCACGCACACCTACCTACACCACACCTACCTACACACACACACACACACACACACACACACACACACACACACACACACACACACACACACACACACACACACACCACACACGCACGCACGCACACACACACACACACACACACACACACACACACACACACACACACACACACACAATGTGCGCCTCCAAATGTTTACATCAATGGAGTCCATAGCCGAGTGGTTAAGTCGGTTAGACGTCAATCTCATGAATCCATGCTGTTCTGGCTTCGAATCTCAGACTATTAAGTGAATTAAGTGTATGAACTCAGGGTTGGATTTATTTTTCTATCTGACGGGTCAACTTTAAATGCAGACCTGCCAGTGCTTCATTCCTTTACGTGTATGTGCAGATTCAGAAGATAGCATATGCACGCTAAAGATCCTGTGATTCAGGTCAGCGTCTGGCTGATTACGGAAACCCGAACATTCTCAGCATACATCACGAAATGTCTGTATGCAGCTACCTTCATGGTGGAAAAAAAAAGGTCGCAGAAGCAAAGTCTCACCAGTGGTGAACCTCTGAGCTTTAGCCGAGTAACGAAAAGAAAGCCCAAGTTTTCTCTAACACTATCTCTATAGCTCATTTCTTTTCTGCACGTTTGTTTCGTCAAAACATTTTAGGAGGTAGACCATAGGGTTTGGAGTTATGTGGAGTTTTTTTTTATCACCGATATTCGTACTTTAAACTGGAAAAAGTGAATGTGATGAACGATATTCATACTTTCAATCGAAACAATTAAAGTTATTAACGATATTTTTACTTTAAACTAACAAAAACATGTGGCTGTAGGTAATCATACTTTATAATCTACTGAAAAAAACGCCAACAAGGTAAAGCTAACTACCAAAAAGCAAATAAACAAACGAATAAAAAGACTCCAAACAAATCAGTTTTATTTAGTTTCCATTTCATCTCATTTCTTCTTTTCGATGATTTATGTATAATGTGCGTGTGTTTATATAACGCACAGAAAGCTAATAACATAAATCGCACACTTTTGCTAATATCATAGGTTCATGTTGAGCAGTAAAACATTAAAACCAAATTAACTGTAACACAACAATGATGAAACACAACAGAATCTTTCCTTTTTTTTTCAGTTTTTGATTTGCACCGGAATGAAAAGCTTTTCAAAGTAATTAAATCTAAGACAAGGATAAAAAGGTATCAGCTAATATTTCCGTTCTAAATGCTATTTAGCTCTTTGTCTTTTCCACAACCAGTCCCTGTGTTCGTTTGTCTGTTTTATTCAATGCAGCATCTCCAAACCACAAACCAAAACCAAGGAGGCTGTCAGTATAAATAGCATCCACATCGTCTAGAAATTTTGTGATAGGAAATTGCCTCTTTTCTATCCCTCTGTTTGTTTTTGCCTTGTTCCTTTTATTCCTGTCACCCTTTCTATTCTATTTTCTAGTTTATTCGTCAATATTCCTGTGGGTGCTTTACGCGTATGTGTGTCAAAGTCAAAATTTTATTTCTAGATGGTATATTGAATAAGCAATAAAATTGCTTTTTTTCATCAAGCCATCTATCTAGCAAAACAAAAGAAAAAATACAACAAAAACAAAACAAAAATAAAAAACCCAAAAGACAACTTAAACAAAATGACATACAATCCATAAAACTCAAACCAAACAAAAACTTCAAACCGACAAGTCACCCATAATGACAATGATACAGTTTTACAACAACATGATAATCATCCATCACCACCTAAAGGAACAACACATAAACAACCAAAGTAATAAAATGAAATTTAAAAAAATACATTTTGAAATAAAATTGAAAATGACTGGGGAAAGGGGGTATCGAGGAGAAATGGAGGAACACAAACAATCAGCCAAACAAAGACAATGACAACAACACAAGTTCTACAAACAGTCAAGAACCCCCACCTAATAATCTGTTTTTTTTATATTCAGTCAGCTAGACTATGAAAAAAATACGGTAACAGTTACATCAATAGCAATAATCCCATCATTAAGAACATCAAAAACACATTCATCACAAAACCTGTCAATCTGGATTAAAAAAAAAGGGGGGACGTGACAAAAATATCAAGTTACAATAATTATAACACTTCATCCATTTGGATTGTTCCTTTCCGCACTTAGAAAAATCTGTAAATAATGCATGTGCTTGTTTTGATTACTCACAGGCTTTCATTAGCATTAGCAATATTTTAAACAATGTGTGTGTATATGTGTGTGCTGTGTGTGTGTGTGTGTGTGTTGGCATGTATGTGTGTGTGCGTGCGTGTGTGCGCGTGCACGCGCGCAAACGCTCATGTATGCTCGTATGTATGCTTTCCTGTCTAGCGTGTGTAGGTCTGTCTGTCTTATGAATGAGCAAAAAGGAATACAAAGCGTCTATATTTCCATTTCGAACATGATGACACACACATTATTTTGTAATCATCATAATTTCTATCAAACAAACTAACTTCACCTTAATTATTTGATGCGAACCCACTTTTTCATTCTTCACCATAGACTATTGATGTCTTTGAGCGCTAAATCAATAGCCAGCTGAATGAAAGATCACAGAAGCAAACACACACACACACACACACACACACACACACACACCACTACACACCACAACACACACACAAAACCACGACCACCACCACGCGCGCGCGTGCGCGCGCGCGCGCGCACAACACACACACTTTGAAAAGTGGGGATTCATGTTTGATGTGCTAATAGTTTTATGTGTGTGTGTGTGGTGTGTGTGTGTTTGTGGTGTGTGTGTGTGTGTGTGTGTGTGTGTGTGTTTGTGTGCTGTGTGTGTGTGTGTGTGTGTGTGTGTGTGTGTGTGTGTTTGTGTGTGTGTGTGTGTTTCATTGCAAACTAATGTGCAAACACATGATTTCGTTTTAAGCATGATTTCTATCCAACAAATCTTGACATTACATTAAGAGTCTTTGATGCCATTCGCAATGCAGTCTTTCTTCACCAGGGGTCTATTGATGTCTTTCAGCGCAAATCAACCAGCCTTCTGAATGGAAGATCACACAAACACACACGCGGCGCGCCGCTCGCACACACACGCACACATAACACACAGCAACACACCACCGCGCGTACAAACATCACACGCACACGCACAACGTACACACACGCACACACACACAACACACACACCACACAAGCATCGCATGCACCGCACACAATACAATACCACACACACACAACACTCACACACATACATGCAGCATTCATATATAAAACCTAAGCATGAACCACAGAAGAGTATCATTATTAGAATCAAGTTAGAAGACGCTATAGCAAAAGTCGTTAAGATTGTTTGTCATTAATTCCTGGGTCCATGGAATCGTGGGTTCGATTCTAGGTGCCTTCAATGAATCTAGTTGACATACCTCTCAGTGCCTGTAATTCTGCTTCTCTTTATACACATGACAAAGATCAGATATACACGGTAAAGAATACAGATAAACTAGTAATACACACACAGGTAGACCAAACAGACACAGACACACTCACACACAGAGTACACACTTACACACACACACACCCACACACACAAAGGTACATACACACACCCACAGCACACCCACACATACCCACACACTGCATCAAACTCACACAACACCACACACACACACACACCACACACACACACACACACACACA
>CM060325.1:61233954-61236454 GCA_030674155.1 Stramonita haemastoma | reverse complement strand
TGTTACCGTTGAACGTGTAATCATTATGTAACGACATAATCACGAATTCATGCTTGTGTTTTCTGGAGGATACAAAAGTCATGTACCCGATTTCATACCTACACGCACACACCAGCATGCACGAATATGCATGCAGATGTGTATATTAGGGTAAGAATGTATGGATACCACTTTACACACGCATAAGCAAGCATGATGGTGTGCCAGCACACACACATGTATGTATGTATATATGTATGTATGTTTGTATGTATGTATGTATGTATGTATGTATGTATGTATGTATGTATGTATGTATGTATGTATGTATGTATGTATGTATGTATGTATGTATGTATGTATGTATGTATGTATGTATGTATGTATGTATGTATGTATGTATGCGTGGCTACCAAGTAGATGGGTGACCGTTTGAACGCCTTTGCGTTAATACAGTCCCCCAGTTCACCCAACTGCAAATGGATACCTGCCCTCTTTAGGGTCAGGGAAGGTAAAGCATCGAGGGAGAGGAGATGGGCGCTGCCCTCAATATACTGGCCCTAGAGACGCTGAGGTCTCTGATGCCTTGCTTCCCTACGACAACATATGTAATGGGACACCGTTACCTTAAGCGATATTTGCTTAAATACACACACACACACACACACACACACACACACACACACACACACACACACACACACACACACACACACACACACACACACACACACACACACACACACACACACACATGCACCCAGATGAATGGCTTGATGTAAAAAGGAAACTATTGTTGATTTAATGCATGATATCGAAATTAAAAAAAAAAAGACTTTGACTTGACGTTGACTTTCACACACACACACACACACACACACACACACACACACAACACACACACACACACACACACACACACACACACACCACACACACACACACACACACACACACACACACACACACACACACACACACACACACACATCTCGTACCATCTGGAAAGAAAATGTTGACTTTGACTTTGATTTTGTCATACACACATATTACAAAGCACACGGTTACAAATTCCCTTTGTCTTAGCTTGATGCATAGTTTCAAAGACCTTATTACATTACAACTTCACGATATAATAAATACGAGAAAGACAGACCCAGCAGAAAGGGAAACAGACTTAGATTCTGTGTCTCCTTTTGACCTTTTTACTTTCAGTTTTTCTTTATTTTGTCAAAATGGCGGCCTCTCTCCATAACAAGTGATTTGATTGTTTAAAAGTTGGCTGTTCTGTACAGGGCAAACATCTTGTCATCGCTCACCACATGTCTGTTGATCTATTTCTACTTAGGAATTTTTGTTTTACGATGGAGGTAGAGTTTATATCTGAATATTGTCTCATCCTACAACGAGAAAAGAGGCAGGTATGGGAGTTGTGACATAGTATAGTACGAGCTTTTTTAATGTTTAAGGACAAGGGTAGACTTTATTTTTGGAGTTCTCCCGTCCTACAGAATTATAGTAAAATGCTAGGGGGCAGAGTAGGTGCATCGCATTGATGTAAGCATTGGCCTTGTAATCAGGAAGGCGCAACAGTCTCAGAGCCAGTAAAGAAAAGCAAAAGAAGTGCCGTCATCGTATATCCATAAGCCTGTAGTGTTTCTTTCTACTGATGCAAGGGAAAGGTTAAGGTAGACATCTGAGAACTCCGATGAACTGAATACAAATGCTTAAGTAATAAAGGTAGATACAGAAACAAGGTTTTTGTAAATGTTACATAATAGGGGTTTTTTTCGTGTGTTTCTTTTATTCAAGAGATGATTTTTGGGGGTCTTTTTGTTAGTGTTATATTTCAAGTATTTCCGTCGACAACATTTTTGCGACATAAGTTTTGTTGTTGTTGTTTTGTTTTTGTTTTTTTTTTGGGGGGGGTTGTTTTTCATTTTTAGCGTGCGCTGCTAACATTTAACACACATTAGTTTTTGGATTACTGGTATGTTTAAAAGATTAGCTGAGAACTTTCTGAGCAGTTTTGTCTCATCTTCTACATATTTTTGTTTAAGGAATTGGAAAAAGAGCATATTACAGTCTGTGAACTAAACAAAGGAAATAGTCAATATACCACTCAATGTGTCACTCACATTCTGTCTCAATACTGTTAACGTTACTTCTGCTTAATTGAACCAATTTGAATCTCTCTCTCTCTCTCTCTCTCTCTCTCTCTCTCTCTCTCTCTCTCTCTCTCTCTCTCTCTCTCTCTCTCTCTCTCTCTCCTCTCTCTCTCTCTCTCTCTCTCTCTCTCTCTCTCTCTCTTCCTCTCTCTCCTCTCTTGGGATAAAGTTGGGCTGGGGAAAAAAACAAACGTTTACTTAACTTTTTATGCCGGTGGAAAAATATTATGGTAGGATGGCTAGCTCTTTCGTGTGTTTGTTTCATTTTTCATTCTGTCTTTATTCAGTGTATCTTTTCTGTCTTTCGTTGCATCAATTTCTTGATTTTTTTCTTCTGAATTTAATGTGATATC
>CM060325.1:61226454-61231454 GCA_030674155.1 Stramonita haemastoma | reverse complement strand
AAAAAAAATATAAAAAATGGACAAAATAAAGCACTGAGAAACAAGGAATCAGACAAATGTATGCAGAATGGAATTTAGACCCACATCTTTGCCTTAGTTTCCTTTATTCAGTCAAGCTGGGGGGAGTGGGGGAGGGGGGAGGGCAGGGGGGAGGGGAGCCAGGATAGCCTAGTGGTTAGAAAGTTGCTTTTGCGATTTGAAAGCTAGGCATCGAGCCCTGATTCAAAGCACCACAGTGACACCCATTGAAGGGGATTTTTTTTCCTTCTGGAGTTAAATTTCTGCTGACCCTACTCCACCAAATGTCTTTCAGATGAGACTACAAACCAAGGTCCCATGTGTAAAAAGAAACTCAGAAAACCTTGCGCATATTTTTAAGTCCCGTTCTGCGTTTCACAGGTGTAAACCATTTGCAATGCTACAAACAAATGACGAAACCTGAACAAGTAAATACAAGTACACTGATGTCATATCGGACTTTATCTCTGACGTCAGAATGTAGCTACTTTTAATGTTATTCAAAGGCAGCCGCATACGTCAAGAAAAAATCTCACCATTGACAAAGCTCGAAACTGTAGCCTAGGAAAGAAAACATCGAATTGTTCAGTCTTTAGTCATTGTCAGTAACTAGGTTTAAGAATATAAATAGACACAAACATAGAGCAGACAAATTGATGGGAGTGGGCCTAGATCGCCTCTCCAGTTTTACTTTTTTATGTGTGTTGGTGTAAATGTCAGTGTTCGCTGTGAACTGCATGACATAATATACAGTCGATTCTCTGACAGTCGTAGTACTCTACACTCCTGTCATGCTCCTGTTGATGTGTAGTGTGTGCATAACGCTGGTACAAGTTTCTAGGCACAACAATCCAATTCAGGTCACATCGGTTATGATGGTTTGTCTTCATATTAGTCTGTTGAGTTTTTGGATATGGGATTTAACTAACTCGAATTGTAATATTATGTGATGTGTACTTTTCATTTATATCTTCTGGTATGCTCTCAAGTCGAAAAATTAAGCAATATCACATATTGTAATGTTGTGTCATATTAGAAGCTGGTCTTGATATATATATATATATATATATATATATATATATATATATATATATATATATATATATATATATATATATATATATATATATATATATATATTACAACATTATAACATTATATTATGTGTCTGTGTGTGTACATTTTCGACAGTATGTTTACACATTAGTCATATTACAATGTAACTGACCCAATGCTTAAAGCGCTGTTTAAATGTATGTCTAGTCCTCAAATATACCTGGCTTCTATTCTTAGAAGATCAATGTAAACAACATATAAAAAGTGTTAGACAACAATCCTTTTACGCACATAAAGCATTTTGGGGGCACATGGTGCATGCATAGTCGAAGCAGGAATCCTTCTGTCGTCCATTCTGTCTGGTCTTTCTTACTTATGTATGGGTTCAACTTTGTGAAAAGACTTACACATGGCCTGTACACTGTATCATGGAGTATTACTTGAATTTCAAATTTCTATATTCGATAGGTATTGTCTTGACATATTTTTACTTTTGGTTTAGGGGTGGGGGTGGGGGGATCAAGCCAAAAGTGCCGCTCGCACTGTTTTTACCCTTGACATTTTAATCCATGTTACTTTTAAACTTTAACAACACCAAGGAAATTACAAATTACTGGGATATATATATATATATATATATATATATATATATATATATATATATATATATATATATATATATATATATATATATATATATCCCCACATTTCATGTCCAGGTAAGTTTTCAACTTTAACAGCATCAAGGGTATTGCACTTTATTTGTGTCGTAACTATGTATACAAATAGATTTTAAAGCAGAAAACAGACGGTAGGTGGGCTGATGGGGTGGAGGAGGGGGGTGGGCTGTTTCTTGCCCTCTTATGTGCGTGTTGTTGTGCTGATGATGCCGGAGAAAAAGTGCAGACCGTTGACATAACCCTGTTCAGCCTAGTCTGTTTTTAGTCTTGCCAATCTTTAGTCACGTCATCACGCCAAACTTTATATCAGGTGCGTTTCAGACTTGATTGAGCTTGAAGGGGTGTGTAGGGGTATGTGTAGGGGGGGGGGGTATGGGGGGGGGTATGGGGGGGTGTAGGGGTGAGTGGGGAGTGAGTAGGGGTGGGGGTGGGGACTCTGCATTGACGTTCTTTGTCTTTGTTTTTTAGTTAGACGTGTTTAATTTTGGATGGAGGACAGTCTATACTACTGGATGACCTTGTTGCAGCCAAGTTTGTACTGGTTAAACAATGGCATTATTAGGCTCATTCCTGAACACAGACATGCACACTCACACACACATACGCACTTGCGTACGCATCCATGCACACACATACACAAACACACACCTGCCCACACACATAAACACACACACACGCACACACGTACGCAGACACTCATACTTATACACTCACACATACACACACACACACACACACACACACACACACACACACACACACACACACACACACACACACACACACACACACACACACACACCACGTGTGTGTGCGCACACACACTACACATGCTCCTGCATACACCCATGCATGAACGCATACCCATGCACACTCACACATATACACACATACACATGTGGAAACATATGCAGAACATCTTGTGCACACAGAAGAGTAGCCTTTGTGCGCGCTTGGGAACGGAAGACATTTGCAACACTGCATACACACTAGGACCAATGTAAAAAGAGCGTGTTAGTGCTTATTCCATCATCCTTGAAATAAAGGATGAAAAAAAAAGGAAAATGAAACAAAATACTCGTCATACACATACTATTTTCACTTCTTAGAATCACAAATGCAGCTGTTTAACAAAAAGTGCCTTTTTCGTGGCCGACCCCAAACAACGCTCTATGTCAGATTTACAAAGATCAATATGTTTTAATCTGAACAAATGCCAAGAATGTAACAAGTGGTCAGTCTCAGAGAAGCCTGTTTTGCATGACATTAAGTTGTTTATTTTCTGGTGTATATGGTTTACCTATAGTCTAAACTGGTCTTTTTAAAGTGTTTTATTCATTCTTTTTTTCTAACTACTGCATGGATTATACTTTGTAACAAAAAAAAAGAACGCGGAAAACTAATCAAGCTTTAAAACACATCCTTTAATCAGACATTGCATTCAACTGTGATAAACTCAACTTAGGAAAAAGAGACAAAACCCAAACCGCCTTTATTGGTTCTTTCTGTAATGTTATCTGCATTCACGTTCCAAACTTAAAATAATATAAAATGTATTCTAATGTATGTTTACCATATAGTCAGTACCTGCTCTTGACATACCTAGGCATATTATATGTATCGGACAGGGGCGGCATGGGCCTGTTTTTTAACCTCGTGTCAATGTCTTGTTTAGCTGATAATGAAAAAGAAATGTAGGCTTACAGACTTATTGACAAAATGTTCAGCCTTGTTTTTTTTCGTTTTGTGTCTTTTTCAATCTGTACTTATGTCATCACGCTGCACCTGAATGAGCATGTAGGAAAAAGTCTCTCTCATTGACTCTCTGTGCATGCATCTAGATTATACTGAGGTACTCTTGGGTTGAAGACAGCCTACTGTTTGTGGGTGCTTCAGCTAAACAGACCCATGTTATGCAATAACATTATTACACTGATTCGTGGCATTATGCGTGCACACCTACACCTTCACTTGGTCTCGCGCGCGTGCACGCATGCATGCACGCACGCACGCAAACACATGAACACACACACACTCATTACGTACGCATATGCACACACATACACATGTAATATCGATTATCTTTAACATACATTGACAGAAGTTGTAATTTGATACAATGCGCCTCTTCTACGGCTTTAAGTGCAGCTATAGCCTGTCTTCTTTACATTCGTAAGTGCGTTTCTCTCTGAACAGATACATGTCGAAAAAATTAAAGAGAAGACTCTTGGAGAAAAATCAGTTTAGGCTTGTAATGCAATTTGGGGGGCACATAGTGCGTGTACTGTGTGGGTGGACGTGATAGCCTAGTGGTTAGAACAAAATGCATTGCGCTTGCACTCTGACCACCCTGGATCGAACGCTGTTGAATAGGAAATATTTCCCCTTGGAGTTAACAACAATGTTGATTCCACTCTTCACAAAAGTCCTGCAGATGAGATTATAAACCAAGGCCCCATTTGTGAACACTCGTGGAAGATATTGCACACATGTTAAACCCTGCTCCGTTTTCTGTTGTTGTTTTTTGAAGAATAGCCCATTGTGTTCTGGTGGGAAAAGATGACAAAATTTACAAAACTATAAAAATATTATACACATGTGGGCTGTATGTAAAAAGTACATGCGTGCTTAACCCATTATCAATGATGTATTTATTCAAGCGGGTTATTCTATATTGTGAATTTCATGCGTTCTTCAGAACATTCTTTTATTTTTTCCTTGGCTACCTTTCTCAGTTTTACCAATGGGTGAGACTTTTGGGCATGCATCCGTTTTTTTGTCCACTATTATGATAGCTGCGTTCTGACTGGGCATTTTAAACTACTTAATAGGTTGGACTTTGTAGCAGAGACCACGCATGGTTTGCAGGCAGAACGATGACAAGATAATCCAACTTTCAACTGTGTTAGATCACATTGTGGTAAATTTTGGAAACAGGATGATTGGAAAAGTGTTGTGCTTGGTATTTAAACAAAATTCTTTTCACATACATGTGAGTTTTAAACTTTAACAGCACAAAACATATTGCTCTTCATGTTCATGGTCATGTCTGTAGCCTCTCTCTTTATAATTTATGGATACAAACAGATTTGAAAAGGGATAAAAACATATCGGAATGTAAACAGCAAATCCCCCCCCACACACACACACACACACAATGGGGTAACCCAGGAGGAGGTTAATTCTTACGTCACGATCAAAACAGGGATGGAGAGAACCAGTATCTTGACCTCATAATCCTGTATT
>CM060325.1:61211454-61221454 GCA_030674155.1 Stramonita haemastoma | reverse complement strand
TATCAGCAGTAGTAGTAGTAGTAGTAGTAGTAGTAGTAGTAGTAGTAGTAGTAGTAGTAGTAGTAGTAGTAGTAGTAGTAGTAGTAGTAGTAGTATCCTTATTAATTCTTTTAATTCAAGGATAATGCAATCCAGTCCCCGTGTGTATACAGTTTTGTAAATATTGTCATCTGTTCCCACCAGCACACGACGGCCTACTCTTACAAAAAGTGGAACAGCATTTAATGTGTGCGCAAGATGTTCTGCGTGCGTGCGCACACGAGGCCTCGGTTTAGTCTCAAACGATAACAAGCTGAACACGTGCAAAAAAGCCGGGTAGTAGAAATGGCTGAAGTGTTTTTACTCTTTCATTTCGAAGATATTGGAATACCTTCTCATGTGCTTCAATTTTACATCCAGTCCCGTGTGCATGCAGGTTTATCAATTTTGTTACCCGTGCCATTAATGAAAAGGTAAACTGGTTAAATGTGTGCGCAAGATGTGCTGCGTGCGTTCACACACAAAATTTTGGTGTAAAGTCACATCAGAGAGAGAGAGAGAGAGAGAGAGAGAGAGAGAGAGAGAGAGAGAGAGAGAGAGAGAGAGAGAGGAGAGAGAGAGAGAGAGAGAGAGAGAGAGAGAGAGAGAGAGAGAGAATGGTTTTTTATGGTCTTTATTTTTCAAGGATTACAGATAAGCATTCGCATGCTTTTTTTCATCTGGCCCTAGCCCTGATTAGGGGCTATCAACAAAACAAAAAGGAACCCCCCCCCCCCCCCCCCCCATTTAAAAGAAACAAACAAAAAAACCCACCACAAGTACAACTACAACAATCTGATAATTAATAAGACAAAAAAACAATCAAGCAGTAAGTGAACAAACAGCTCATGGCAGGTGCACATTCTCTCATTTCTTTGATAAATTAAACAACAACAACAACAACAACAACAACAAACCACACACATTTCCTGGGAGAATAGTGACAACAGACTGAAGAAACTTTATCTATTTTATTCCTTTATTTTGAGGAAAACGGAATAGCACTCGTGTGCTTTGTTTTACACCCAGTCCCCGTGTGTGTTTTGTAATTTTTTTTATCCGTTCCCACCGATACACAATGGCATTATCTTCCAAAAAGCGGAACAAACTTTAACGTGCGCGCCAGGAATACGCGGACTCTAGGGCTCATTTATATAACCTGCTGTTCCACAGAAGCATTTAGATACAGGGTGTGCAAGATTCGTACTTCCAGTGTCTTCTCTCACTCTCTTTTCATTTGTGTGGGGATATGGGTAGCAATAGTCAATAATATGCCAAACTGAGAACATTAACTGTTAACTCTTCTTATTTATTTGAAGGTACTTAATATATCATTTTGTTTTTCCTATTTTTTCCTATATCGATCGGTACAAGGTGCGCTAATGCGCGACGCTTTGAGTTCCCTCCCCTTACCTTGCAAAACGCCGTTGTCTTCTTTAAAACTACTAAATTTCATAATGGCTTATCGCCCAATGCTTTGAATTGCCTCCCTTAGCAAGAACACTGTTGCCTTCTTTGTTACTACTAAAATTCATAAAGGACCGTCGTTTCAGGGGAGTTAACTAAAGAAACCTAGTCGACGAAGCCTTTCGTGTCGAGCTTTGCATACAATTGATCACACCATTTACACCCCCAAATATATTATTCCCTCGGTAGATATTCTAAGATAGATTTTTTTATGACTTCAGGAAAAAGTTTGTTTTAAGCTGAAAGAATTCATACGATATATCGATATATACGGCAGATACTTTGTCCTTAAGAATACCCAGATTCAACCTATCTACCGTTGGCCGCTGCTATTTCTCTGTTTCTGGTCCATCGATCTGGAACGACCTTTCCTCTCTCCCTCTGGTAAAAGCCTACTTATGACACTTTTAAATCCAACCTCAAGACACACTTATTTCAAACCTAAGTTTCTCTCCTTCCGCTTCAATCTCTTACCTGTCCCTACCTTCAACATCCACCCGCCAAAGTGCATAACGTTTGTAGGTGTGTGTGTGTGCGCGCGCGTGCTGCGTGCGTGCGTGCGTGCGTGTGTGTGTGTGTATGTGTGTGTGTGTGTGCATTCGAATTTGTTAAAACTGTAAATTGTTGTTGATTCTGTGTTGCGTAGGTTGAATGCAAGCGCTTTGATTTGTTTTTACAAGATATAGCGCTATACAAATTCCATGTATTATTATTATTATTATTATTATTATTATTATTATTATTATTATTATTATTATTATTATTATTATTATTATATTGAATATTCTAGAGGATGATTCTTTTCTGGAGATCTCATATCAACGCTTTTTTTTCCTTAATTCGATGTTAATGAATAAGCACTCATGTGTTTTCAAAAAATGTTTTTTTGCATCCAGTCCCAGAGAAAATGAATGAATAATCTGTATTTTTCAACGGTAACAGAGTAAGCATCTACATACTTTTTTTCATCCTGTCCTTGCCCTAATAAGGGAATAGAAAACAAGAGACCCTACCAAAACAGGAGAGAAAAGTGAAAAGCAAAGATAAAACAGAAATAAACAAAAAGGAAAAACAACATCACCATCACCAAGAATAGAAGTTCAACCTATGATTGTAAAAAGGGGATAAGTATACATTCAACATATGCATAATCTCCACTGGGTACATGAATACCTATTTAAGACAAAAGAGATAGACATGTATTCAACATACACAAAATCCCTAACCAACCAGACATTCATGTCAGGAGATACACTGGATATAATTAAATCACATAGATTAAAATTGAGAAGTGACAGCAAAGAAGAGAGGAGCCCAAACCAAAAAAGATACATATTAAAACATGACGAGCCTTTCTTACTTTAAAACAATATTATGAAACCCCCCACAAAAAAAGAATAAAAAAAGCAAAAAAACCCCAAAAACAAACAAACAAAGAAACCAAAACGCCCCCATAAAAAACCGACCCCCCCCCCCCCACACACACACACACACCTAGAAAAGAGAGAGAGAGAGAGAGAGAGAGAGAGAGAGAGAGAGAGAGAGAGAGAGAGAGAGGAGAGAGAGAGAGAGAGAGAGAGAGAGAGAGAGAGAGAGAGAGAGAGAGAGAGAGAGAGAGAGGAGAGAGAGAGAGAGAGAGAGAGAGAGAGAGAGAGAGATTCATTCTTTTATATCGAGGACAAGATTTATTGATGGATTTTTTTCATTTTGAGGGCAATGCAATGAGCACTCGTGTGCATATACAGGCAGGTTTCTTAATTTTGTTATGTGTATAGATACAGACAGAGAGAGACTTACAGACAGCCAGCCAGCCAGACAGACAGACAGACAGGCAGGCAGACAGACGCAGACAACACACACACACACACACACACACACACACACACACACACACACACACACACACACACACACACACACACACACACACACACACACAACCACGCATACTCTCTCTCCTCTCTCTCTCTCTCTCTCTCTCTCTCTCTCTCTCTCTCTCTCTCTCTCTCTCTCTCTCTCTCTCTCTTCTCTCTTCTCTCTCTCTCTCTCTTACACACACACACACACGCACACACGCACAAAGACACACACACACACACACACACACGCGCGCGCGCGCGCGCGCGCGCACAAACACACACACACACACACACACACACACACACACACACACACACACACACACAGAGTATGCATAAAAAAGAGTCAGATGTGACCGTACACTTTAAGGTCATTCGGTTAAAAAAATATTAATAAAACCGTGTTGTAGGTCTTTTTTTATTCTTTTGTTTTGTTTTTCTTCTGGATGTGTCTGTCTGAAGAAAATGACATTGAAAATGGCGATGGGCACAATCGCGATGAAGAAAGTGATGCTGGACAGATAAAAAGAATTAAAATATTTAAAATATTGATGAAACAAGTCTGACAAAACCAAGTCAATTTTTATCATCCTCCTTGTTGAACCTTACAACATTTTGCTTTGTTCTTCGCAATTTCCTTCCCTTTCTTCATCCTTATCCTCCATTATCCATGCATATAACAAATAGTTTGAAAGAGGAGAGGGGAGGGGGTTGGACAAAAAGCCTGCTAGTTAGAAAGGTGTGCAAGTAACCTGCACCACCAAAACGCCCCCTGAAGGGAGTTTCTGATTCCAACCTTCCCCCCAAAAAAAAAAAAAACAAACAACAACAACAACCAAATCCTACAGATGAGATGACAAACCCCAAACCCACCTGTGAGCGCACGCAAAACATCTTGTTTACACATTAAAACAAATTAAAACAGAAGAGTAGGCCGAAAATGCCAGTACAATAAGAACGGATGAAAAAAAATAAAGAGAATGATAGTTAAAAATACAAAAGGAAAAACAAAAACGCATGTGCACTGGTGTTGTGTTCAGAAACCATCCTTGAAATTGGAACACCTGTTCCCTCATGGTTGACTAAAAAAATGTTGCATACACACAAATTTCATTCTTGGTAAATCTCTGAGCTTTAGCTGAAGAATAAAAAATGGAATAATATTTATATTATATGAGAGTGCTCTGCTTTGCATCCGAAGCATGGACAAAGAGAAGGGGCTGTGTGCTTCAGGAATGCGGACATGTTTTCCTGGGTCAGGTTTCTCCGGCACATGGCAACATTCTTCATAGTTTTCTTGTCACGTTCCTCAATCAGACAAATGCTTTTCGGAATCCCTTCTTCTCCTGTGGCCGTACACAAATGCGCGTGGTTATGAAAACATTCGTAGCTGCATGTGTTTGTACGTGTATACTGGTATAAGTGATGGAACTGTATGTATGTATGTATGCAAGGTCGCTTACATGTATGAATATACACATAATTATTAGTAAATAGGTGTTATCAGTTGTGCACGCTCGCACGCGTGCGAGGACACTAACACACACACACATACACACACACGCACACACACGCACACACACATACACCACACACACACACACTGTTTTTTTTCCTAAACCAGACAAGCCTACAAAGCCTGGCATGAAAATGGATTTCTGGTGATCAAAAGATACACCAAGTTGGCCTGCAGACGCCTACCTAGTTCTCTGTACAGCGTTCCCTGCAGTTAATTCTGCTGGCCATTCCTGTCTGATAGACATCAAGCTGAACTGGCCTAATGAGGGCTGTCTTGCCTGTGTGTGTGTGTGTGTGTGTGTGTGTGTGTGTGTGTGTGTGTGTGTGTGTGTGTGTGTGTGTGGTGTGTGTGTTGTGTGTGTGTATATGTGTGTGTGTGTATGTGTGTGTGTGTGTGTGTGTGTAGGTGTGTGTGTTTGTTTGTGTGTGTATCTTTATGTGCGTGTGAATGTGTGTGTGTTTGTGTATGTGTGTTTGTTTGTGTGTGCGTGTGTTTATGTGTGTGTGTGTGTGTGTTATGTGTGTGTGAATGTGTGTGTGTGTGTGTTTATGTGTGTGTGTTTATGTATGTGAGTTTGTGTGTGTTTGTGTATATATTGTGATGTGTGTGTGTGTGTGTGTGTGTTGTGTGCAGTTGTGTGTGTGTGTGTGTGTGTGTGTGTGTGTGTGTGTGTGTGTGTGTGTGTGTGTGTGTGTGTGTGTGGTGTGACTGTGGACAGATCGGTACAGGTGTACGTGGTGGGTGCATGGCGTAATCACTACAGTGACATTTCCACAGACAGCCACACGTTCTCTGCAGAGAATGATGCCTTGCTGATAGCACCCTAAATTGGAAAGAAAAGTAGAGGCAAACAGCACCAAACATACACACACCCGGGCACACACACACACACACACAACACAACACCACACACACACACACACACACACACCACACACACACAAATAATATATAATTAGTATATATATACTAATAATATATATAGATATATATATATATAAATATGTATATATAATATATAATATGAAATATAATATATATATATTATATATATATATACACATAACACATACACTACATACTACACTACATCTACACACACACAACACATCACATTATCAAATATCATACATACATATCAACACACACACACACACTACACAACACACACACATCACACTACACACACACACACACACACCCCACACACACACACACACACAACACACACACACACACACACACACACACACACACACACACACACACACACACACACACACTTCTCACTCTTAGTTGTTGGGGATGGGATAGCCTAGTGGTCAGAATATTGCGCTGGGAACTTGACGACCCGAGTTCGATTCCTGTTCGAGGAGATTTTCCCTGGAGTTAACATCAATTGACTCCACTCTTCCCAAAAGTCCTTCGGATGAGACTATAAACCGAGGCCCCGTTTGCGAACGCACGCTGAACATCTTGCGCTACACATTAAATCCTGTTCCATTTTTCGTATGTGTAGGCCATTGTGTTTCGGTGGGAAGAGATGACAAAATTTACAAAACTGCATACACACGGAGTCTGGATGTAAAAAAGCACATGGGTGCCAATGACATTATCCTCGATATAAAAGAGTAAATAAATAAATAGATAAAATAATAAAAATAAATTTTAATCTCTTCTCTCTCTCTTCTCTCTCTCTCTCTCTCTCTCTCTCTCTCTCTCTCTCTCTCTCTCTCTCTCTCTCCTCTCTCTCTCTCTCTCTCTCTCTCTCTCTCCAGGTCTTGCTTCCCCATCTCTAATTTCTCCCATGTGCCTGTGTCTCTGTCTGCCTATTTTTTTTTAAAGTATAATAATGAAGCAGGCAGACAGAGACAGACACATATTACAGACTCGTTGTCAGGGTGTCTGTTAAAAATAGGCTGCAGACAGAGAAACGATATCTTTGGGTTTTATCTAGACTATCCCAACTAGGATTCAATGGCATGTGAGAATGACCCGTCTCTTTCTGCCTCCCTACCCCTTGTAGGCTCACGCCTCCTAACAACAGGAGAAACAGTATGCTGATGGAGTGAATGGACGCTAGTATCAATCAACCAACGATTCATTAAGTTACAAACGGCTGGTCTACTCAGTGACTATACATTAAATAACGACAAGTGTATAACTGAACAAATGAGAGGCTGATAAACGGGCAGGCATCAACTAGCAGAGGAGACATCAATTAACAGAAGATGAGGCGTAACTTAACAAAGGATAGTGTAAAATCGGAGATCGACAATTGGACATTTTGTAGCATGTCTGTCAAACTGGACTAACACACAGGGAGACTGTCATCACTTATCTGACGATGTTACATGGCTGTTGGACTCACCAGGTTTTATCTCAGCAGTGCCAGTTGGATTAATGGCGGGGGATTTCTACGAAATTCTTATATTAACCAATAAAAGCAGACTTAGTGCTTGTGTCCCTTCTGTGTATGGCCTGTATATCGAATACTAATTAATCAGACTACAGATTCCATAACCGTGTCAGTAACTAATTGGTGGTGGGAACTACAGAAATACCCAGTCTGCTTTCAGGATTCATTTCATTTACAGATATTCTGGAAGGAATCCTGGTGCATGTGTTGATTTTTGTTTTAGAAACTGTGGTGTAGGCTGTGTGGACTGTACCCCACACATGTTTTCTTCAGAACACTTACGCTCGAAACTTCAAGTTAGAGCAGCATAGCAGCAGACACAAAGTTAGCCAGAACTGGATGGTGGTAGCCAGTCCTGTTGCCTTTCTGTGACCTAGTAACCTACTTTCTTTCGCTCATGTTCGCCTTGTACAAAATCATGTGCTTCTAACAAGCGCCAAACTTGTATTTTGTGTAGAGAGGAGCGATTTTACACACGGGTTGCTGAATAAACTTTATATCTTTTTTTCCTGTGGAGCAGTAACAAAGAAAAACTTTCGCTAAAGACCAGTTAGTTGAGTACACATCTGTTTTATGTCTATAGTGTTCATTACACGTTTTCTGTAACACTTCCACCTCTGTATTAAAATGAACGATGTCATGTTATGATAGATCATTACATCCTTATTTATATCAAAAGCACGTTCGATTTAGTTCAAAGTAAATAAAATTTTACTTGTATAGGCATGGAGTAAAAGTGCTTTTTTAATCAGAGGGGTAGCAAATAATAAATAAATAATCCCTTTAATGGCAAAAATGCTGAAAATGAGAGTGCAATAGTGACCCAAAAGGCCTTTTCGGCTTGGCACCTTTATTTCATATAACTTCAAGCTAGTGAAGTATGGCATTCTACATATAAAAAAAAGAGCAATCATTTATCTCATAGTCAGTCATTCAGTCATTCAGCCAGTCGTCATTCAGCATTTGTCATCAGTCAGTCAGTCAGTCAGTCAGTCTATCAGTCATTTATCAGTCAGTCAGTCTCAGTCAGTCAGTCAGTCATCAGCTCATTTATTCATTCATTCATTCATTTATGTATTTCTTTGTATATGGCATGTTTTCCATTCATCTTCTTATTTACTTTACTTTGTTGCCTTACCATCAGCGATATACCAGCTCTACTGTGCTCTCACATCATTGTATTTGTAGCCATACCCAAACTTTTTATTTTGTCATGCCATCAGAAGTTCACAGAGAGCTATTGTAAGCTGCCATGGAGACCACCAAAAAGAGATGCCCAGCACTGCTGTTGGTTGACTATGTTTGGTGTTAGATGCTTTAATCTGATACATGTGGACCACTATCTGCTGCTTCTTCATTGACGGTAATATAAGATTATCTTTCAGCAGATTGATTGAGACGCTCTCCAGAAGGAGTGACAACCTTCACATTGTCCATTGTTGACTGTCTTCATTTTATTATTTCATACCACTTTATGTCACAGCAGGTTTCTCTGCGTGAAATTCGGGCTGCTCTCCCCGGGGAGAGCGCGTCGTCACAAGTGCAGCGCCTACCCATTTTTTTCCTTAGGTATGGTGTCTAAACACGACACCTGTGTGCATGCTGGTTTTTTTTTATTTTGTCATCCCCTCCTACCGGCACACGGTGGCCTGCTCTTCCAAAAGGCGGAACGGGGTTTTAAAGTATGCGCAAGATGTTCTGCGTGCGTTCGCACACGGGGCCTCGGTTTGTAGTCTCATCCGAATGACTATGACATTCAGTTCGATATTTTCGTCAAACTGGGAAGAAAAGGCTAGGCTGGGTACGAACCCAGAACCTCACGGTTTTCTTCTTGGCAGGCGAACGTCTTAACCATCCTGCCACCTACCTTCCATCAATCTTCCACAATGGCAAAGCCTTAAGGGGAAGAAGTGATGCATTGCAGCTTATGAAACAAAACATTGTGATCTTTTAGTCAGGAGTCTAATGTGCTAACACCAGTTTCTCTAAAATACGTAGGAAAAATCATTCTTTAAATTTCTTATGTACATACACCGGCTAAAGTTGATAAACTAATTGAAAAATGCAATATGATTACAAAAATGACAGTTACTTGTGTCTTACATATATCACAAAATGATAAACATAATGAACGGGAAAATTGTTTCTTACTTGCACACTTTCTTTCTTTCTCAAATTCGTTCCTTCCTTTTTCTTTCTCTGTTCATTTCTTTCTCACTTTGTTTCTGCTGCCTATTCCTCTTTCTGTCTGTCATTTTTTTTCTTTTGGAGGTTTCTGTCATACATACAGAGAAATCTTTTGTTTTTCAAAGAAAGGAGATATGGTAAGTTTTCTTGACCATAAAGGCATAACCAAGTCATGTAGCACTCCTCTCCACCTCAACAAAGACAGACCAGTGTGTAAGGTGACTAGCCATGTCCTCGCCCCACTTCTCCCTGTGTTTTCCACACACTGATTCATCCAGCCTCAGGTGATTACAGGCCTGCCGCCACAGGGCTGCACCTGATAGGACAGCTTTAGTCAGCGGAGCTGTAACCAGCCTGTATATTGATGACAGCTTAGTCGCGGAGCTGTAACACTGTATATGTGGACAGTTTAGACAGCGGAGCTGTAACCAGCCTGTATATTGATAGGACAGCTTTAGTCAGCGGAGCTGTAACCTTTTCAGGTGCTCAGAGGTCTTCGCCACAAAGCTGTCTGATAGACGCTTTAGTCAG
>CM060325.1:61193954-61196454 GCA_030674155.1 Stramonita haemastoma | reverse complement strand
TACATACATAATACATACAATATCAACATACATACTACATATACGTACGTACGTACGTACGTACGTACGTACGTACGTACGTACGTAGTATGTAGGTGGGTAGGTAGGTATTTAGGTAGGTAGGTATGTAGGTATGTAGTATGTATTTAGTCACGCACTGCCATGATATATGGGAAAGTACACATGCAGAAAAACACATACACACCTCTGTTGTCCTTTTCAACTACCATTCTACATATTTTGTTTCTGTAGGATTCCCCACCACCACCAAAGAAAAAAAAAAAGACGTATAAGTAAGGAACACGTCATTCCATCACGTCATTATGATAAACATCACTCCTTCCCCTGCGGCGGTCGAACGCCAGAATATAGGGGAACATCTATATAATGTTGGTTGTTTTACTCTTGCTTTTGCACGCGCGCATGCGTGCGTGCGTGCCTGCGTGTGTGTGTGCTCTGCGGCGCGCGCGGCGTGTGTGTGTGCGTGTGTGTGTATGTGTGTGTGTGTGTGTGTGTGTTGTGTGTGTGTGTGTGTGTGTGTGTGTGTGTGTGTGTGTGTGTGTGTGTGTTGTGTGTTGACATTCTCTCATGAAAAGTGCTTATGCTATTATCGTCGGTGACTGCGTTTCTATTATAGGTATTGTAATTATTGTTAGTCTTCTTGTTTTACACGTACTTAATAAAATTACCTTCAAGACTATATACTAGTTCAGATGCCTGATTACGATTTCATACCAGTTGGCAGGATTTATGTATTGTGTTTTTGGATTAATAGCCACCATATCTACATTGTCTTCCTTTGCATTAATGCCCCCGTGTCTACAACATTGCATTTATTTGCATGAATACCCACTATCTGTGCAAACATTGAATTTCTTTGCATTAATATCAACCATCTGCACATACATTGTATTTGTTTTTGCAGTAATAGCCACTATATTTGCCTTGTATTTCTTTGATTTAATAGCCAACACTATCTTCTATACCATCTCAAATGTTGTATTTTTTTTGCCATTCTTATTATTAATGCCCATCTCTTTATTCTCAATTTCCCATTACATACATTGTATTTCTTTGCATTGATTCCCCTATCTCTACATACATTGTATTTCTTTGCAGTAAAGGCCCCAATCTGAACATTACATTGTATTTCTTTGCTTTAACAGTCACCATCTTTATATTGTCATATTTTGCCTATCAAGATCGTTGTTTATTATTCCCAATGACCAAGCTGATCGATCCGTGGTATTCTCTTCTTCATCTGCAGTTACGAAAGCAGAGTTGGGATTAAATTTCGCATGAAAATTACATGTGACAATGTATGGCACGAATGTAGTTGGAATATCAATTCCTGTTGCATCACATGAAAATCATTCAGTTTAGAAATGCAGATGATGCCAACGACAATGGGGCTCATAACTATGGTTGATTATATATCCGATGATGACAATGCGACGATGGTTTGTTTATGATGATGTGGACGACGACAGATGAGATTGATGATTGATGATGATGATGAGTTGGAAGATGATGATGATGATGATGATGATGATGATGATGATGATGGTTGGTGTGATGGTGGTGATGGTGGTGATGATGTGATGATGATGATGGTGATGAGATGGATGATGATGATGAGATGGCGAAGAGAGACAGAGGACAGAACAGACATGCATAACAGAAGAAGAAGAGAGAAGAGAAGAGAGAGAGAGAGAGAGAGAGAAGAGAAGAGAGAGAGAGAGAGAGAGAGAGAGAGATGAGAGAGAGAGAGAGAGGAGAGAGAGAGAGAGAGAGAGAGAGGAGAGAGAGAGAGAGAGGAGAGAGAGAGAGAGAGAGAGAGAGAGAGAGAGAGAGAGAGAGAGAGAGAGAGAGAGGAGAGAGAGAGAGAGAGAGAGTAAATGGTAAAGGCTCTCTTCGAAAGAAATAAAAGCCGAACTTAGATTTGAGAGTGGGGAGTCATTTTTTTTTTACAACTGGTACCAGATACACTGTGTTTCACCAAGCTGTCAGGAGTAAGTTTATGACCAAGATATATGTTGCCACTAAAAACTACCTATAAAAGACTTCCTTTCTTGCAGTGATGTTCGTTTGTTCGCCATTTAGGGAGATGTCCCCTCTTTGCTTTCGTGTTAATGCTGTTTTGGTAGCTCTAAGATTTACAGCTTTCTTTCTGACATCTGTTTATTGCATTTTTTATGTATAAAATATTTCTATCTTGCAGTCGTTCCCATAGAGAAATGGATGAGAGGTCGAAGAAGATGTTCTGGTTATATTACTGCTAAAGTGTGTGTGTGTTGTGTGTGTGTGTGTGTGTGTGTGGTGTTGTGTGTGTGTGTGTGTGTGTTGTGTGTGTGTGTGTGTGTGTGTGTGTGTGTGTGTGTGTGTGTGTGTGTGTGTAAGTGTGTGTCTGTGTGTGTGTTTGTCAGAGAGGGAGAAAGAAAGAGAGAGTGATGTAGAGATCGAGAGAGGGAGGGAGAGAAATTTGTTTGTGTGTGTGTGT
>CM060325.1:61180572-61188191 GCA_030674155.1 Stramonita haemastoma | reverse complement strand
GCCGTGTGCATGGGTGCATCCCGCCGGGCGGCGCGCCGCGCGGGGGGCCCCCGCGCGTGTGTGTGTGTGGTGTGGGGGGGTAGGTGAAAACGTTTAAAAAAAACCCCCCATTTCTTTGTGCAAAATTTTTTTCCCCCCATAAAGGTTTTTTCCCCGTCCTAGGTACAAAAATTTTCCTAAAAAGGGGGGCCCGGGGGGGGGGAGCAAGTGGAATAAAAAGAATAAAGGTACTGTGCGTGTTGTTGTCTTTTGGGCTTTTCTTTAACTTAACATTCTG
Organism: Stramonita haemastoma; assembly: GCA_030674155.1. Lineage (NCBI taxonomy): Eukaryota > Metazoa > Mollusca > Gastropoda > Neogastropoda > Muricidae > Stramonita > Stramonita haemastoma. Next base: position 61,187,914 of record CM060325.1, on the reverse strand, counting down.
GGAATTGTAGAGAATATACACGTCCCCCTTCAAAACATCCCACCCCAGGAGAAACTGCAAAACATATTTTGTTGAGAATTTGGGGGGTTAATAATCGGGCCGTTTTTTTTGTTTTTTTTTTGGGGGAATTTTTTTTTTTCTCTATTTTTTTGGGCCCCCCCCTTTTCCCCCCCCCCCCCCTCACGTCGGAGGGGAAAAACCCCCCTTATCTCTTTTTCGGCTTTCCCAGGGGGTTTTTTCTGTCTTTGTCTGCCCTTTTTGTCTGTCTGTCTCTGTCTCTGTCTCGGGGGTCTCTCTGTCTTCCCCTCTGTCTGTCTCTGTCCCCCTCTGCTGTCCCTGTCTGTCCCCCCTGTCTGTCTTTCTGTCTGTCTCTCTCCCCTCCACTCTCCCCTCTCCCCCTTTCCCCCTCTCTCCCCCCTCTCTCCTCTCTCTTTTCCCCCCCCCTCTCTCCCCCCCCCCCTTTTCCCCCCCCCCTCCCCCCCCCCCCCCTTTTCCCCTTTCCCCCCCCGACAGGGGTTCTGGGGTTGTGTGTTTGTGTGTGTGTTTTTGTGTGTGTGGGTGTGTGTGTGTGGTGTGTGTGTGGGGGGTTGTTTTTTAAAAATTTTTAAAAAATTTTTTCAGCATTTAAAAAAAAAAACCATCTCATTTGGGGGGGGTTTTTCCCTGTTTCATCGTTTGCTGCCCCCAAAATCGGAGGTGCTTCAATGCTAGGATAGGGAAAAAAGGAAATTTGAGGGGCACAGAACTGGGGGGAAAATTTTATTTTTTTTTGGGGGTGGGGCGTTCTTCAGCGAAATTTTTTTCAGTGTCCTAAGAATATAAATTTTTCCCCTCAAAATTTTTCCCCTTTTTAAAATGAATCGATGAAACCCCCGTAAAAGGAAACTGTTGTTGAAGTTTGAGCATATGTTTTTTTGTTTAAAATATCTTGCTTATGAAAGGCTTTTTTAAAACGGGGGGTTTTGGGGTTTTTTTTTTTTTGTGGTTTCTTTGGAAAAAAAATGGTTCTTGCAAAAAAGGAACCCCAAGGAAAGTTTTTTTTTTTGCCAAGCAAAAGGAAATTTTTTTTAAAAGGCAGCATTTGGAAAGACTTTTAACCAAAGTTTTAAAAAAATCAGAATTGTCAAAATTTTTAACCCCGGCCTGATTGTTGCACGAGTCAAAAGGGGGAAAACGCAAAAAAAAACAAAAAAACCCAAAAAAAAAAAAAAAAGCAGCAAAAAAATGTATTCCACAGGCGACTTGTAATGGGCAAAAAAAGCCAGACAGAAGAACGACTGAAGCATTGTTGAAGCCCAAGCGCAGAGACAAATTTGGGGGCGATATTTTTTTAGTGCAGACGAGACATGTTTTTTCTTGAAAAAAAAAAACACACAGACATAAAAAGGGGTGACAGCCCCCCGGGGCAAAGCTGAAAAAAAGAAGAGAAAGAGGCGACCACCATTATCCCCCAAAAACCCCAAAAAATCACGGGGTTTTCAGGGGCCTGTTCAGGCTGCAGATCAGAGAAGGGGGAAAAGCCCATAGCTTTTTGGGGGCGGCCCCGGGTGGCTTTTTTTGGAGCCCCCCCCGGGCGACGGGGGTGTGGAGATTTTTTGATTAGGGTTTAAAAAGTAACTTTAACTGACCCCCAAAAGAAAAAAACAATTGTAAGCCCTAAAAACCCCCCCAGTTTTTGCCATTTTTTTTGCCCACATTTGATCACAAAACCTGTTTATGGAAAAAAGGGAAAAAAAAAGATTTTAAAAAAATTTTAAAAAAGTTTTTTAAAAGGGCGGGTTTTTAAACCCGAAAAATTTGGGGGTTGAGGAACTACGGCTTGTTTTCAGAATAGGAAAGTTGCCCCAAAAATTTTAAAATACATTTCCGCCAAATTTATTAAAAATCAAAGATCCACCCGGGGGCCAAAGCAAAAAAAATATATACATATTAATAAATTTTTTAAAAATTTTTTTTTTTTTTACAAAAAACAAAAAATAGATTGTTTTTTTAGATATTGAGCTAAAAATTTGGGCCAAAGGAACACTTTTTTTTTCCCCCCATACTGAAAATTTTTTTCTGCAAAATTTTTTAAAAAAATTTTTTTTTGAAGATTGATAGATAGGGGAAAAAGGTACCGATACAGCTTTTTTTTTTTTCCCTTTTTTTTTTTTTTGAAAAAAAGGTACACCTCAAGGTAAAAAATTTTTTTCCCCTTTTTAAAATTTAGAACTTGGCATCAAAGAATAGTTTTTTTTTTTTCCTTTTTTAAAAAAATATTCCCCAAAAAATAAAGGTTTTTCTTTTATAAACCTTAGTTGGTAGAGAAAATATATAAAGGGATACAGATTTTTTTTCCCCTTTTGATTTTTGGGGGCCCAAAGGGATAAATTTTTCCCCCCCTCACCCCCGGAAAAAATTTTTGATAGTTTTTAAAAAAAATTTTCTTTTTTTGAGATGGTAAAAAAAGGGGGTTTTAGTTTTTTTTTCCTTTTTTAAAAAAAGGGAATCAATGCGTTGAGTTTTTTCTCATTTTGGGGGTTTTTTAAAGGGGGTTTTTTTTTTTCCCTTAAAATTGGGGGCCAAAAAGGGGGTTTAGGTTTTTTCCCCCAAAAATTTATGGTAACGAATGTAAAAATTTTTTCCCCCTCAATATGGTACAAATTGTTAGTTTTCCCTCAATATGGCATAAGACGTTTTAGGTTTTCCTTTTTTAAAAAAAAAATGGGGGCCAGGTTTTGAGCTCTTTCCCGAACATTGAAAAAGGGTTTTTTCGGTCTTTTTCCCCCCCAGACAAATAAAATTTGAGGTAATTTTTTAAAAATTTTTTTCCCCTTTTACAAAAAATTTTAAACAAGATCTTTGGGGGGGTTTTTCCCTTAACCCCCGATAAAAAAACCCCCAAGGGGGAAATTTTTTTCAAATTTTTTTTTTTTTTTTAATTTTTTTTTTATATTTAGAATAATGGAATAAAACACTCATTGCTTTTTTTTCATCCAGTTTCCCGTTGAATTTCAGTTTTTTTTAATCTTGTCATCTTTCCCACCGGGGGAAACCCCAAAGGCCCACTCGAAAGAAAAAAACGGAAAAATGAAAATTTTAAAAAGGGGGCGCAAATGTTCTGCGTGCATTCCCACACGGGGCCTTTCCCCCCTTTTTTTGTCTCATCCAAAGGACTTTTAGGGGGGGGGGGGGGGGGGGGGGGGGGGGGGGGGGGCATTGGGGTCCGCCCTTGATTTTAAACTCCAGGGAAAATCCCCCTCCAACGGGAAATCTAACATGGGTCGTATCAATTATTACGGGCGCAATGTTCTGAACACCAGGCGATCCGAATTCTCACAGTCTTTCTCGCAAGTCTTTCATATTTTTATGCAGTTCTTCATCTAACAATTCTTCATCTCTACCTAATAAACACTTATTCAACATCACCGTCTCGTCTAGGCGCACAACTCTCTGATAGTCTAACTCTCTAGCTGCTAAATCCACAATGAGAAACTCTTTCTTCTCCCTCAGTAGTTAATCATTCCTCTACGCACATCATATATCAACACATAGGATCTAGTGCATAGACCTCAACTATCTCTCACTTTATCTTACATTCTTTAACACACAACTGATATATTTGCGTCTTACATATCAGTGAGCGTTTCTTAATTAGACCACGACTTACGAGCAGCTGACAGAGCAGCTTACTAACTCGACAACACATTCGCGACTACATTCAGGCTCTCTTCTCTCACATGAGCAACACTATGATACATGGTTCTGAGTGCGGCAGGACAGCGTATATATCTCTCACCATTTTGTTCTATAACTCTACTACCAGACCCTCTGTGTGTCTCTGCTAGCAGTCGCAGCTGCTGCGTCTATGCGTTGTCTCGAGCGTGTGAGCGCGCGTGAGCCGTCGTTAGTGTGTGTAGAGATCTAGCGATCTGCAACTGACAGCGTAGAGGAATAGTGATATATATTATCTGCGATGTCGTCGTTTGTGAGCTCGAGAATTCTGTGACATATCATATGTACTAAGCTGCGTATTTGTGTTATCGATCTACATCGACGTGATGTGCGTTAGTGTGCGGTAGGAGTATGATCGTGCGACACACGTAGCGACAGCCGCATGTTTGTGTGTATAGTATGTCATGATTATCAGCTATATATTGATTAGAGAAGTGTCCACATAGTGTGCTCTAGATAGTGAGTATATAGGCGATTCAACGAGAGATACTATCGTGCGGCATGATAGAGTGATGAGTGCACGCCCCTGTTAACTGTGCAGAGTGACAGTCATATGTGAGTGAGTTTCTACTACTCTATTCCTAGTTTCAAAATCTAGTGAATTCACTTACTCTACAATCTTATCTCTCGCAAGGCGTGCGAGCGTGCGCGCGGGTCAGAGAGAGTATGGAGATACAAAAGAGCAATTAGATGTGTGCTCTTATCTAAGCAGTCACAGGCAGATGCCTGTACAGTGAACAAGATGCGATTTTGTGGTATATTTCGAGATCTCTATGACTCGATACACGTGAGAAGGCTCGAGTGTATCTATATAACATGAGGAGATAAGTGACTTGTAGTGATAGCACATGGGAGCTGAGATGTGTGTGCGTCTGTGGTGGTTTGTGTGTTGTGTGTGCTAGTGATGTCGTGATAGTAGCGTGTAAGATATCCTATTGCCTTGACATCTGCTAAGTGTCAGAGGTGTGTGACACACTGATCGGCACGTCGATGCGTCATAGAGCACAGAGTCTTTTATCACTCTTCTGTCATGCATCGCAGATTCTCAGTATAGTGCGAGGCGAGACTCAGTCGAATAGATCTAATTTGCAGACGATCTCACATTCCTGTCTAATAACTTCATCAGCATCTAAGTCACCACATTAGCACAGTATAGATTCACAATAATATGGGCATATATGCTTATACTGATGAGATGCAAAGTGGAGGGGAGACATGCTATGATCGGGTCAGGTTTATGAGAGCATAGAGACATATACTAAGTTCCCATATCATCAGCAAACTCAGCGGCATCGTGTTATATGCGCACTAACGAATCGCAGTCGACAGAGAGTGTGATCAATTCTAAACAACCTCTCACGAGCTATAACCTCTTATTTTCCAGCGTAGTTGGGTGCAGCTGTGTGTGTGGGTGGTGTGTGTGTGTCCGTGTGGTCGTCGTAGTGGACAACTAGATCTGAGATAGTCTGGTGTCGGTGCGTCGTAGACATATGGATGTCTATGTCTTTCTGGATCATGCGAGTGGTAGTGTTGTATGAGATAGGATTCCGTAGCTGTAAGGGTAGATAGAGAGAGACTGAGTGAGTGCTTCTGAACTGTGCTCGTGAGGATGCTGATTGTAGCGTTGAGGCTTGTTCATCCCTGAGCGTGTCATATAGATGAGTTGATTGAGTAACAGTGTCATGAACAGTAGACTACAGTGAAAGCGCAGTAGCGTGAATAGAGCTCAAGTTGTATGAGTCGTAGAGATATGATACTGTGCTGATCAGTGCTAGGTTAGACTCTTGGTGTGATAAGTGAGAGATGTGTTCAGTGTAGATAGAGAGTCTCAGCGTGCCCATAGCTGGTAAAATGTCACATCGTCTATAGATAGAGTGTTCATTTACACTGTCCGGCCAGATAGACACTTCTGAACTGAGAGAGTACAGTACATCGCAAATTCTCTTCTGCAGAGACATCTAGTCATATTGCGCTGGTAGTCTTGGTCGTGTTACGCGAAATCATAAGATCAGTCAATCAGACACCATTACACAATCACAGCGCTTATTGTTTCTCTCTTACGACTACTATTGCCACTACTCACAACATTCAGTCCCTTCTGTAAGATAGCGGTAGCTCAAACAAGAGACATATTACATTCACAGCACAAAGCGAAATACATCTTCTCTCGAGACTACTCTACCACTCTTCTAACTCGTGTCACACTGTCTACACGTCGACCATTAGACTTACACCTCATCGCATGACTGTACTGATAGCCCGCGAGACCGTCTCTCGACGAACCCCTAGTTCTCTGCATCCATAACCGCAAACACCCTAACAACATCTTCGACCACTCTCTCAGCGAGCTATTCCACAACCACACGCGCACACCGAGACACCTAGCACAGCTGCGAAATCGATTCCTGCGTGTATGGACACACCTTTGTATACACAGGGAACACAGTCGATCCCCGGAAGAGGGAGTGAGTTTAGAAGCTTTTAATGCCGTAAATTATCAATGCGTATGCATTTGTAAAACAGCATCGAGCACACAGCGCAGCGACAAAACACAGCTACAGTCACACACACGGCACTAGAGCGTCCTCTTCTCGAGCACAAACAACACATCATAATCCATAGGAGCCCACGGATATAGTAGGGGGGCAGGCGGGGTGTATGAAAGTGGTGGGAAGGGGGGGTTGGGGGTGATGGGGTGGAGGTTATGGGACATTTCTCAGAGTAATAGAAATTATAAGAGAATTAAAAAGTCACATACTTGATTGTTGAAACACGATTAATGAAAGAATACAGTACGTAGTATTAGCGATTCACATCTTCGCTGGGACTATGTCAAATGTGTTGTTGATAGTACGTAGCGCGAACTTTAAGAGTATGCTCTTAGTCGAGATAATCAACATCAATCAACGAATTAATTAGAACGACCAATAGTTTAAGAATATAGAGTACGTGATATATACAGTCACTAGCACAACTACCACATAGAAGCGCACGCAGACTTCTCTATCATTACACGACCCAATAACCACCATAACAGCATATCAAATAGATCTCGAGTTAGACACCCTAATGACATAGAATAGTAACACACTTACGAACTCTCATCATGACCACATCACATCAGACATGCTTCGGGCACCCAAAGAGCTCTCTTAATACCTGTCTGAGATGTTGAGTCACTTCTGAGCTACAATTTCTCTTATCCTTCACATTCTCTATGCGAGTCTTATCTGTGTCTTGTATAACAATGCCATCGAAGATTCTACGCATCACTTTGAGTGACACTAAAGATGACCCTTGTCACATTGCGTGTACTATATCTGACACTCTAAAGCAACAGCACACTTTCTGGTCGTGCTGTATGCTGAGCGTTGGCTAGATCTCTCCGTCTAACATATCTGGTAGTCTGCGTAGATACCTTCGTATAACATACGCAGCTGACACCTACTAGTCACACATATTCTATTCACATCTGCTAAAGTATGCAGAGAGAGAGCTTAAGCGACTACATACACACGACAAACTATCTGTTCTACTAGATATCTCTGATAATATGTGTACTTAAAGTTGAAAAAAAAAGTCAAACAAAACAAATTATATCAGTTTACAAGATCTCTATACTTTTTTT
>CM060325.1:61165572-61175572 GCA_030674155.1 Stramonita haemastoma | reverse complement strand
AGATTATAATGTTCATATATACACAGAGTACAGTATATTCCTTAAAAAAAGCACCCCTAAGATGCATAAAACCATAATTTGCAGCACTACTAACACACAAAGTTTTCAACATTTTTTCACAGTCTTACCAATCGGATCATTCCGAAAAATCTAATTTTAAGTCTAACAGAATCAGAGAATGTACACAGGACTATAAGAAACACTTCTAAAATTACGTTCCAAGAAAGAAGTCCGAGCAATGACAAAGGTTATATCAGAGGTAATGAGTCATTTAATGCAACCCCCTCCCTTCCTCAAAATAAAAACACCTTTACGATTATATCAACGACTACAATACAGAAACAAACACACAGACACACACAGACACAGACACAGACACACACACACACACACACACACACACACATCCACATCCACATCCACATCACACACACACACACACACACACACACACACACACACACACACACACACACACACACAACTACAACGATACAACCACAACCACTACCACCAAAAAGTTCCAAACATAATATAATCAAGAAAAGTTTCTAACATCATAGAAAGACAAATGAAGCAACATTTAATGCAAAAACTCTCTCTCTCTCTCTCTCTCATCTCTCTCTCTCTCTCTCTCTCTCTCTCTCTCTCTCTCTCTCTCTCTCTCTCTCTCTCTCTCCTCTCTCTCTCTCTCTCTCTCTCTCTCTCTCACACACACACACACACACAACAGTATCACTACCACAGAAAAGTTACAATTAACACACTTTTCAGCAGCATAGAAAGGCAAACATTATTCCCATAAAACTAATTAATCCAAGAAAAAAATATGGGGATCATAACCATAGTATTTGTTTATAGCCCTACCTGCCACGAAAGCCATAAAAATATGGAGAAAAAATACACGCATAAAAATATTTATGTATATTTTTTGTCCGGCCTCAGTTGCATGCAGACCATGGAGCACCAGTTTTTTGCTTTATCTTTTAATTTATTTTAGTGCTTCACATATCTCTCTTCATTGGCCTAAAAAAAAAACCCGCTTGATTAAACATACAGCAAGCAACAGCAAACAAAGCATCAAACTTCAGCGATAAACATGAACAAAGATCTATTTGCTTTGTTTTATACTACCGGCACCCAGATCAAATCAAAAAACAAAACCATTTTCTAACACAAAAACCGTTTCCCACAATTACTGGCGGATCCATTTTGTCTTGTCATTATGAAATGCGTTCTTTCCATAGTGTGCTATGATTAGAGCAATGCTTCTGTTCACAGCAGCACAATGTGTCTAGTCGTGGAGAATTAGGGGCGGATTATTATTATTGTTTACAATCTCCCAGGTCAGCTTCGAGCACAAACACGCCAGCGCCTTAATTCTTGTCGTGTATATACACAGGCAGAGGATAAAAAACATGCAAGTTCAAAATCCAGTAATAAATTTAATCATGTCCGCGTTTGGTGGGTTACGGAAACACAAACATGCCCAGCATGCATCCTCGAAGTGCGAAACGCAGCTACCTTCATGGTGAACAAAAACGGCTCTATACACAAAATCTCAGGTGAACTCGGAACTCTAATCTAAGAAAGAAAACAAAGATCAATACAGAGCCTCAATATTTTGTACAGCGTTTTAAAACAAAGTCACCACTTCATATAATTTCTTTTTTGTTTTTGTTAATTGCGCATCAGCAGTGAAGTCTCTATCAAGACTGTTACTTTTTTCAACAACTCAAAAAACCATTCTATCGAAATAAACGTCACTTTATCAACAGTCTGGCATAGACAATGTGGGATAAATCATAAGCAGTTATTCCATTCTTTACGACTAATAAAACCACACTGTGGCTGGGGACACCAGCTATTCCGCCTAATCTAGCATTCACAGGTTACAAAAAAGCTAAGTATAAAAGCCCTTTAAAAAATCATGAAAATGCCAACAAGGTAAACACACACTGCATAATGGTCACCCTAGTGTTTACAATGTCACTACTAAGTTGCTATATCCGAAACTATACAGGCAAGTTGTCATATAAAAAAATATTTGCTGGTAAATCAATGCAACTTTTAATTTAAAAAAATAATAAAGTGACACACACAAACACGCACGCACGCACACACACATACACACACACGATTAACCTCGGTATAAATAATTAAATAAAAAATAATATAATATAATATAAAATAGACACACAGACACTTACACACACACATACAGACACATACAGACACAGACACACACACAGACACACACACACAGACACAGACACACACACAGAACACACACACACACACACACACACACACACACACACACACACACACACACACACACACACACACACACACACACACACCACACACACACACACACACACACACACACAAGTATAACTGACAGTCATTCCGAATAGACTATAAAACAAAAGTCCCGTTTGCCAACGCACGCAAAACATCTTGCGCACACGTTAAATCCCGTTCTGCTTTTCGAAGGAGAAGGCCATTGTGTGCCAGTGGGTACTGATGACAACATTTACAAAAACTACACAGGGACTGGATTTTTTTTTTAATCTCATGAGCTTATTTCATCATCTCTGAAATAAACGAATTAACATAAAATGATAAAGTATATTATTTTTTGTAGCCTCAGTTGCATGCAGATCGTGGAGCATCACGTTTCATTTTCCTTTTCTTAATCTTTTAGGGTTTTTTCCCTTGGCTGAGTGTTTCACACGTCTCTCTTCATTGGCCAAAAAATATTCCAACAAAAAAATAGCCAAAACAAACCAACCCCAAGAAAAAAGCAACAAACAGCATCAACAAACCCCATGGAAACTATGGGGGTTTTTTTCTTAAAAAAAGGATCTTTTGTGATTGGTTTAGTCTAACGACACCATTTGAAATAAGATTTTAAAAACGGTTTCGTCTTCTCTAGAATTTTTTTCACTATCATACGTATATCAGAATGGCATTCCCAGTCCTGAAAAGAAAATTTTAACACTCCTACAGAAAGGACCGACAGTGATTAATTTAATAGCTAAGACAGACTAAGCTTTTTTTTGGGGGGTGTGGCCTCAGTTGCATGCAGATCATGGAGCACCATCTTTTTTTCATCTTCTTTTTGGGCGAGTGCTACACACGTCTTTCTTCATTGGCCGAAAAAAATGGACAAAAAATATTTTTCTTTTATTACATTTTTCTTTTTAATGTTTTCCATAAGCCCGAACAAGCTTTCCTCTCCTCCCTTACCTACTGTTGGCGCAGTGACTGCCCCATTGTGGATTGCGGTATGCGTGTTACCAATGTTCTGCTGCAGTGAACAGGCGGCTGGGTTTATTGTTGCTCTAGTGTGGGCTGTTGCCTGCGTCTATACGTGTCAAAGGGTTTCACATGTCTGGGTTTAGTTTTGCTCTAGTGTGTGTGTGGTAGTGTTAAGTTTTCAATTTTTGGGGAGGTGGGGGGGGGGGGTCACCCCCATGCTACTTTCTTGCCATGTACCTTTTTTGCATTTTCTTTTTAATTTTTCTGTGCTTGGAGTCTTCATCTAAAAAAAAAAGCCGACTCACTATTGTATCATTTTTACTGTCAAAACACTTGAACTAAAAATTAATCCACTAGGTATCAGTGCACTATGTGTAAAGGGGACTATTTTTGCATGACATTTTACATATAAACAATAGATAATTTCATAACTTATCATCAGATCAAGGTTCATGTTTACAAATCAAATACATGAACCCTAAAAATATCTCACTAAAAGTTACAAATGAATATCGCACCAGAAATCACTGCAGCTCTGCCAGTATTCAAGGACCATTTCAAAACCGTTCTTAGATCAGACACTGTTTTCGAAGTTGAAATGCGGCTGCTAAAAAACGGTGGGCAAAAATGGTATTACATACAAACATCATTATTGGTGAACCTCAGAGCTGTAGCTAAGGAAAGGGATGGGAGGGGTCAAAAATAGGGAAACAAGCCCTCAGGTAACTATAAATTATCAAGTACCACTTCAGGATTTAATAGAGTTATCGGATACCAGAATAATTCTGAGCAACACTTGGAACTTGAAGAAAATAAACCAGTCTCATGTAAAACCAGAATAAATTTGAGCAAACTATGGAAATCGAACTTAATAAATCTAATACACCTGGTGACAGAATGCATTTCGACAGACCGTTTGATGAAAATATATTTTCGTCCAAATGATCATTTCTTGGTTTGTGAATAACGGTTGATTTAAAAAAAATATAATGTACAAAAAGTCTTTCCTTTAAAGTTTTATTCAACATAAAGAAATATATATTTTTAAAATTCTATCTTGATATCATTAACCATCAATAGAGCAGTTTTAATTCTTTCTACAAGTTCTCCGACTTGGACACACACACACACACACACACACACACACACACACACACACACACACACACACACACACACACACACACACACATATATATATATATATATACTGCTAGTTCACTCGCACCCCCCCCCCCCCCCCTGCGTTATACACGCATCTCCCCTTTTATCCTGGCCTATAACAAAAATATCCTTTCCCGATTAACCACGGCTTACCCTTACCCTTACGCGTACCCCCTAAAAAAAAAACCCATGGTTAACGTACTATTGCTTAATAGAGCACAGAGAAAATCGTGCTCACTAATAGCTCTCTGTAATAAGTGCCTGTAACACTATCAAGATCTTTACCACGTTTTCGGCATCTGAATTGACATGAGCACAAGAGATGAAAATGGAGACCGTTCATAGCTTTAGATATCTTGGAGCTGCACTACTGGATGAAGGATTAAAACATGAAATTCTCTCCAAGACAGCCGAAAACCGCAAATGCAAGGACCAAGTTAAAAGCCTTCTGGAATGACAAAAACATAGCCATCACCTTAAAGGTCAGACTGTTGCTAGCCCTGGCTAATGTCTATATTTTGTATACCCGTGAAACGTGGACCATAGCAGCAATATTAAAAAGAAAGGTACAGGCAATAGACACAGGGTGCGTTCGCAAAACATCTGGGTATCCTATACAGAAATCACACTACTAAGGAAGTGAAAACCAGAAGTGAAAATGGCATTTATTTTTCATTCCTTTGTTTTATTTTATTTATTTATTCTGTTATATAAAAGAGAGAGGAATAAGCACTCATGTGCTTTTTTAACATCCAGTCCCCGTGTGTATGCAGTTTTGTAATATCTGTTCCGACCTAACACGAAGGCCTACTCTTACGAAAAGCGGAACAGGATTTAACGTGTGCGCAAGATGTTCTGCATGCGTTCGCACACGGGGCCTCGGTTTACAAATTCATCCGAAAGACCTTTGGGGAGAATGGAGTCAGGACTGATGTTAACTCCAGAGGAAAAATCCCCTCAAACGGGAATAGAACCTGCGTCGTCAAATTACGTGCGCAGTGCTCTGACCACTAGGCTATCCCATCCCCCATCAGACCGTATGAGGAGCTCCTGATTTCAGTGAAAAACAGCGAGATGAAGCAGTATGGCTACTGGCCAAGACTGTCCTACACAGACTAGTCCCAGGAGCTAAAATCCGCGAGAAGTGGAGGAAGCTAGTTGCAAAACCTTTAATGGTGCCCCAACGGTCGACTAGACTATGGGATAGGTGAATAGGAGGAAGGTTTGATGAAGTAAAGAGAAAATCCTGCACCTAATTTAAAAAAAAAAAAAAAGCAGAAGACCAAACCACTGGACAGGTCACCATGCTAAGAGATCAGAAACAGGACAGGGCTAACAGAAGTCCTCACTTAAACAGAAACAGAAGAATGAAGATCACACTACCAGATAAAAGGACAGTAGGCAGACAAAAAGCTGCAGCACAGAACAGCAGTCAGGACACAGCAAGAGAATCCCTGGCAGTCTTGCAGCTAACTCGCTTAATGATTTAAAAACAACAACAACTCCAGGATGTTACTTGGCCTTTGGGTGCTGAGGTGCTAGGGTTCTAAGGTTCTAATATCTAGGGTTCTTTGGTTCTAATATATAGGGGTTTTGGGTGCTAATATCTAGGGTTCTTTGGTTGTAAGATCCTAACAGTCATATCATTGGCTTTTTTTACGTGGTAGATGGTACTGTCAAATCTACAAGGCCACTCTAGCGGTTGACCGATGTAACTATCCAGATTCGTTTACAGGGAATTTTGAAACATTTTTTTTTCAAATCAGTAACGACTCGTCATAAAGGTAGGGTGTACCTGCGGCCCCACGGCAAATATATTTTTCCCAACTCTAGCCGATGACTGACTTTTTCTGCGCGTCATTCTTTTTACAAATGCTACCATGATAATTTACGGCATAAAAGCTTTTAAACCACTCCTTTCCTGGACTACTGTTCCCTTATACAAAGGTGTCTCCATACCGCAGAACTGAGTCAGTGTTAGGTCAGTGTTAAGGTTAGAACCAAGATGGTCAAATGTTAGGGTTGCGGTATGGAGCAAGAACTAGGGTTAAAGTTAAGGGTTAACAGCACAAGGGAACAGCACTACAGGGGAAAAGTGGTATCAGAAAAAGTTATGGTCTTTAAATAAATCTCTTTTTGAGCTCCGCTTCTTACGCAAATTTTAGGAAAATCAAGAAAAAAGTTAATTTGTTGCTGCAAAATATCGCAACAGGATACCGGTAATAATGATGCTAAGGTTTGCGACATCGCTTATGTCAGAGTCTATGAAAAATAACCCTCTTCTTAGACGTACATTTCCAGTTGGAGTTTTCCTTACATATCCAGATATGTACGAGTACTTATAGGCAACACGAGATATAGAATTTTTCTGTATTTTTGCTACAATACCATTATGACGCTGAAAGCCAGTAATAGCACCGTTGGACCAGTTCTCTTTCAGAAGGAATCCATTCAAACACTCCCTTGAAAGGCATGCTATTCTAGTAGAGGTCTTTGTGGGGGGTCTCTGTTAAGAGCACCCTCACCAGGTCTAGGCAGCGTACAATCAAATATGGAACTTTTTTTTTACTCATTACTACCAGCTGAAGTGTGAAAAAAGAAACTCCATATTATTTGACACTTGCTAATATTCATCTTAAGGCAAGTGGCGCTTTGCTTTGACGACGAAAAACTCAATGTGAAGGAGAAAACTTTTTAACTGCTTTATAACTGAATGTTAAGAAAATACCTTTACACTTAGGGCACCAGTTAAACCAATATCAAATTAACTCCATGGATCATTACTAATCCGACTTAACCCGATCTTATTGTTTACAGCCCTGCTGACCACAGAGGCCATACCAGGGCTATCGCCTTGGAAAGTTTAAAATACAAAGATTTGACCGATGCTGACCAAATCTACATAAAGTTAAGGGCTTTCAACATTGATACCAATTAGCTAACATAAAGACCATTGGCAATAATCAATATTGAGAAATCATTTCATACTTTGACACCACCCAACGCAAATGAAGAGAAAAAAAGAGTTGACAATGATACTAACTCGGAACAAACGGGGAAAAAAAACGTTTTACTTGAACACAAACTGCCAGGGAACATAGGAAGAGTAGGAGGAGAGGGGAGAAGGAGAAGAAAAATGTACATTAGACCTGCGATAAAAAAAATGCAAAAAAGAAGAAGAGTTGTCGATATAGAGTTGCGAAGGAGAATAACGAAGAATAAACGCAAAAAAGTATAATAAGAAATGCAAAGAATTACAAAGGAGAATTGCGAAGAAGAACTGCGAAGAAAAATAGCTTAGAAGAAATACTGCTTAGAAGATGATGATGAATAAGTGTTTATAAGGTAGAGAAGAAGAATTGCTTAGAAGAAGAACTGCATAAAAAATGAAGACTTGCGAAGAAGAACTGTGAAGAATTCGGATCGCCTGGTGTTCAGAACATTGCGCCCGTAATTTGACGACCCATGTTAGATTCCCGTTGGAGGGGATTTTCCCCCTGGAGTTTACATCAATGCTGACTCCACTGCCCCCCCCCCCCCCCCCCCCCTAAAAGTCCTTTGGATGAGACTATAAATGGAGGCCCCGTGTGGGAATGCACGCAGAACATCTTGCGCACACGTTAAATCATGTTCCGCTTTTCGTACGAGTAGGCCATTGGTGTGCCGGTGGGAACAGATGACAAGATTAATAAAACTGCATTCACACAGGGACTGGATGTAAAAAAAGCACATGAGTGCTTATTCCATTATTCTCAATATAAAGAATAAATAAATAAAATGAATAAATGAAATAAATTTACACCTTGGGATTATCTATGGAAAGGGACAACAGCCTAAGATCTTGATACAATCTTAGTATAAGGGACAAAACTTAAATACCTCGATTTTATCTGTCTGTGAGGGAAAGACCGTCAAACCACTTCAATGTTCGGGAAAGAGCTCAAAACCTGGATACCATATCAGTAAAAAGGAAAACCTCAACGTCTTAATGCCATATTGAGGGAAAACTCAACATCTTGATACCATATTGAGAGAAAACTCTACATCTCGATACCATCAATTATGAGGAAAAACCTCAACACCTTGATACCATATTATAATGAAAAAACTCAACACCTTCAAACCATATGAGAAAAAACTCAACGCATTGATACCTTATTATAAGGAAAAAACTCAACGCCTTGTTACCATCTCGAAAAAAGAAAAGTAGTTTAAACTATCGATACTATTTCAGTGTGAGGAGAGGAAATTATCACCTTGGTACCAACTCAGAAGGGGAGAAAAATCTGTATACCTTTATATATTATCTCTACCAACTAAGGCATTATAAAAGAAAAACCTTTACGCTTTGATACTGATTAAAATGGAAAAAAAAACTATTCATTGATGCCAAGTATCTCAATATGAAGGTAAACAATTTATACCTTGACGTGTACCATTTTGTTCAAAACAAGAAAAATGGAAAAGAAAAAGCTGTATCTGTACCGATTCTATCAATCAATCTTACGAAATCAAACTTTACATTTTGCAGCAAATAATTCAGTATATAGGGAAAAAAGTGTATCCTTTGGCCCAAGCTAGCTCAATATCTAAAGAACAATCTATTTTTTGACATTAGTAAACTAAGAAAAACATTATAGAATTATTAATATGTATATACTTTATGCTTTGGCACCGGCTGGATCTCTTGACGTTCAATAAATTTGGCGGAAATGTACTTTAAATTTTGACAACTCTTCCTCATTCTGCAAGCAAGCATGTAGTACCTCAACAC
Organism: Stramonita haemastoma; assembly: GCA_030674155.1. Lineage (NCBI taxonomy): Eukaryota > Metazoa > Mollusca > Gastropoda > Neogastropoda > Muricidae > Stramonita > Stramonita haemastoma. The sequence goes on along the minus strand of CM060325.1, from coordinate 61,166,367 downwards.
CAATTTCACGAGTTAACCAGCTTATAAAAAACTTTTTTGAATTTGCTACAATCATCATTTAGCCTTTACCACTAAACAGGACGTGATCAAATGCTGGGCAGAAAACTGGCAGAGCTGAGTGATTTGAGGGCTTACAATTGTTTTTTTCTGGTAATCAGTAAAGTTACTTTTTAAACACTAATCAACTGTCTCCATCACCGCTGTCGCCGGTAGAAGCTCCAAACAACGCCACCAGGGTCCGCCATCGCTATGTCTTTGCCGAGTTCTCTGATCTGCAGCCTGAACAGGCCACTGATCTCAGTGATGTTGGCAGTGTAGGATACTGGTGGTCTGCCTCTTTCTCTTCTACCTTCAGCTTTGCCCTGGAGAGCTGTCACCATCAGATGTCTGTGTGTTTCTGTTTGCATGACCAACATGTCTCAGTCTGCACTAATCACTATCAGCCAACATTTGTCTCTGCGCTTGGACTTCAACAATGCTTCAGTCGTTCTTCTGTCTGGCTGTTTTGCCATTACAAGTCGCCTGTGGAACTACATTTTAGCTGCTTTTATTTTGTTGGGTTTGCAGTTTTCGTAGCGTTCCGAATTTTGACTCGTGCAACAATACAGGCCAGATTAGATTGTGACAATTCTGATTTTGAAATACTTAGGTAGAACGTCTTTCCAAATGCTGCTTAACTGAATTACCTTTTGCTTGGCAATAATAAATCTTTCCTTGATGCCTTGAAGACAAGAACCATTCGTTCCTAAAGAACCACAAAAAATCACCCGAACCCAGAGTAAAGCTGCCTACATA
>CM060325.1:61155572-61160572 GCA_030674155.1 Stramonita haemastoma | reverse complement strand
GTGTGTGAGTTGGAGAAAATTTGTCACAGAGAGAGAGAGCGAGATCGAGATCGAGAGAGAGAGAGAGAGAGAGAGAGAGAGAGAGAGAGAGGAAGAGAGAGAGAGAGAGAGAGAGAGAGAGAGAGAGAGAGAGAGAGAGAGAAGCTGCATTGCTAAGAGCTTCTCATAGATGAAGACCGACCATCTAAACATTATGAAGACAGTCTCAACATTTCACACTGTTAATATGTGAACGTGGGTCTTAGAGCTTTGTTTACATTAACTACTAAGTTGTTTTTTTTAGATGAAGACAGACGATAGTAATCTAAATTCCCAAATAAAATAATACAAGTTATCACCTCTATTTCATCTGACGTTTTGCTTCCTTAGCTTCAAACTGATATCTACATCCAGTGTAATGAAAGTATGAGTTATTTGTTCGTTCAATTATACGAGTCCATGGGTGTAAGGACCAAATGTTTCTAACTGTCGGGATTCCTAATTTATTGGTTGCTGGGCAGACAAAGACAGACAGACAGACAGGCAGCAGCATCAATCATAACTTACGGTTAGCATAGCCGGTGATGTACTATCATCTGTGTATACGGGTATGCAGGTGATAAAATAATGATCTACTTTCATGTTCTGAAAGTATCTTCCCACTTTCGAAAAATTGGTGAAAATAAGCTAATGTCTAACCTAACTTAAACGCTCACAATGGTACCTAAAAAAATAAAAGCCCCCCCCCCCAAAAAAAAAAAAAAAAAAAAAAAATCGTAGGTGTACTTACCTCTGAGATCTTGATACATACAACACCGACGACGCCAGAGACAAGGCCAGAGAACTAAGATGACCCACGTGACTTTTGACATCTATGTAGGGACTTTAAAGGAATCAGGGCGAGAAGGAAGAGGTCTGCCCGTAAGGCAGAGAGAGCACAGGCTTGAGGATAGAGTCTGGGGGCCACGTGTGTCCCTGCCCCTTAGGAGCACTGCGTCTGTGCCAGGGGCTTCAGGCTGTGCCGTTTTAGGACACAATTGCCAATGTGCCATTATAAGACACTAAAATCAATGTGCCATTTCAAGACACTAAAATGAACATGCCATTTCAGGACACCAGAATCAACGTGCCATTTCAGGACACCAAAATCAACGTGCCATTTCAGGACACCAAAACCAGTGTCGATGCCAAGACTGGCTCCTGTTGGGATCGCTGGTGAAGGTGGAAATGTGCGATCCTCGAGACTGGCCTGAAACTTCAGGGACACATTTTGGTTCAAGCTCGGATGACTTGGGTACTTCGTGAATGTAATGCACACACACGTTGACAGGCTGTGCTCGGAACAAACCTGCCTGTGAAGACAGTGTGCAGGGCAGTGGCTGTATGGCCAGTGCATCACTACCTCCTTATACCGTCTGCATGTCGGATAGCAGAGGTCCACAAAGACCACAGTCCTCACTGCTCTCATCGCATTTGAGCCTGAAGTGTTGCAGAGATGGGAGGTCATGTAGACACCACTCTGATACCAAAGCCCCCAGACTCTATCAGCTTTCATGCTCAACGCAGTGAAATCGGAAAACGGACGTTCGTGTCGTAGATTCCTGGGCGACAATGCCAGGCTCACGCAACGGAATTGGAACGCAGATCTGTGTGTTAAAGATCCCTAGGCAACGATGCTAGGCTCACACAGAGGAATAGGAAGACGGAATCGGAAAACGGATAAGTATGTTGTAAATCCCTGGGCAATAATGCCAGGCTCACACAATGAAATCGGAAATCGGCTGTGCCATGTTGTAGATCCCTAGGCAGCAATGCCAGGCTCATGCAGCAGAATCGGAAAACGGAGGTGTATGGTGTAGATCCCTGGGCAATGTTGCCAGGCTCTACACACGATTTGCCCTGTAAGATTTTTTACTTCCAGGACTTTGCCCTTTCGGGGCTTGTGGGTTTGCCCTTTGTGGATTTGCCCTTCAGGTTGTGTATGTTTGCCCTTCGGGTTGTGTAGGTGTGTCCTACAGCTTGTGTATTTGTCCTGCAGGTTGTGTGATTTTGCCTTACGGGATTTTACCTTCAGGGCTTTTTGTCTTTGAGGGCGTTACTGCCCACCACCGATGTGAAGGTTTGCCCGTCCAAGCTCTGTGTCAATCTCTGTTCTCGCCCTTCTCTCCTAACAGTCCCTGACATAGCCAGTCTCTCAGTCACGTGGGCACGGACCAGTCCACGGCTCTTGTGCTCCGGCCTCGTGGTGCCGATGTCTGCACAGCCTGCAGCCAGAAGATCCGGGATGGGGGAGAGGACCTGGTGACAAAAACCATCAGCACAGCTGTGTAGTTGACATCACGGTTACAGAGAAAATGGAGGGGGTGGCTGTAAGGTTTTGAGCCTAGTCAAGAAATTAGTTGTCCATTCAGGTTGAATGATGATTATTGTAAGCAATTATATTCTTTCCTTATCTGTATCCAGTTCCCACAACCTTTCTACCTCTATTTCTGCAGGGTTTTTTTTAGGAAAAGGAGACGAGTCACAATTCGGATGAAACCAGAAACATGAGTGCTGGTCCATGGTCCAAGTATCTGATTTTGAAAGCATGAAACTAGAACTTCACCAAGACATGTTGAAAGTTTATCACACAACTCCTACATATGCCACAATTAAACGATGTCAAATGTCATGTTAAAGTGGCAAAAGTAAGGCTGAAGATGACCCGAGATCAGGAAGATTGGTCAGCAACTGTTCACCATCAAAAAGCTTTAACCTTGCCCATGGCAAGAAATAACATTGAAGATGTTTTTTTTCATTTTATTCATTTATTTATTTGTTTGTTTATTTGTTTATTTATTTATTTGTTTATTTGTTTATTTATTTGTTTATTTGTTTGTTTTATTCATTCATTCATTTATTTATTTATTTATGTATGTATTTATTTATTTATTTATTTATTTATTTATTTATTTACTTATGTATTTATTTATTTAATCGTTTTACTACGAGGATAATGGAATAAGCACTCAAGTGCTTTTTTTTACATCTAGTCCCCGTGCGGGAGGACAGTAGTCAGCACTGACGTTAACTCCAGAGATGTAATTATGTTCCCTTAAACGAGGTTCAAACAGTAGTTGCCCAGTCAGGTTGAATGGAGATTATCGTGAGGAAGTTTTGGACATTTTTGGCCGTAAGACAGATTTCCCCCTATCCCTCTTAAAAGAATTTGGAAAAAAATCCACTCACCATTAATTATCTTATGACGTGGCAGGAAAACTATGATGATCATCACCAACCAGGACTGCCGGAGATCTCGCTGTCCTCTGTCAGGTGTTTCAGGGGGGCAGGCTTGTCTGCTCCGATTGATTTTTTTTCTTCGAATCCAAAGATGACCTCGTTATTCACAAATTCACGTATGTTCTTGCTGGTGGCTTCTTGACCCTGATAGTAACAAGTCTGGAGCAGTTGGGGGGGGGGGGGGAGCGGGCGGGGGAGGGGGGGGGAACTGGATGGATGTTGTCACCACTGTCACGGTTCTCTTGCAGTGAGCAGGCTGTGGTCTCCAGTGTCTTCATGGGGGGCAGAGAGTTTGAGGGACGATGGTTTCCTAGCATAATCGATGAACAGCATGCTCCTCCAGTTTTCTATCAGACTCGTGTAGCAACAGAGGAGGTTTCTCTCGAACAGTCTGTTTCTATTTGTATATGCTTTTCTTTCTTGGATAGGGGTGAGGAGTGGTGGCCTTGGTTTTTCTTGCTGACGGCAAATTGTTGGTAATTCTAGAAAACAGAAAAAAGAATATCGCACCCCTCAATACGTATGTCAAGACCATTATACAATACACTGGTTTATACAAAAAACTTACACGAGATACACTACGTCAGAATGATCATACAACATGATCCAATAGCCATTTTTTTCAAATAAAATACAAAAGGCATGAATTGGAAAAATACCCCCTACGCCCACAAACACACGAACTATTAGGGTCGTGGTACTTTGCCGACACCAAGAACTGGCCGTAGCTTTATATCAAAGCAGCAAATCATTGAATTTGTCTAAGTACTTCTATTGCAAATTCCGCGAAACTTTTTCTTTACAAAATGATATTGCAACTGACAGATTTTCCTCGGCTTGAACTGTAAGATTTATATTAAATAGCCTGTAATCCATGTCGGCGTTTGATGGGCTATAGAAACACGATCATACCCAGCATGAAACCTGTACAATGACACGAGCTGCTCTGATGTCAGAGTGAGTTGGCTGAGGCCAGACATGTAAAATAAAGATAGGAGAAGAGCAGGGACTACGTGTCCCACCCAGAATGGGAATGGAGGAGAGGGAGGGAGAGAGAGAGAGAGAGAGAGAGAGAGAGAGAGAGAGAGAGAGAGAGAGAGAGAGAGAGAGAGAGAGAGAGAGAGAGAGAGAGAGAGAGAGAGAGAGAGAGAGAGAGACAGAGACAGAGAGAGAGAGAGACAGAGAGAGAGACAGACAGACAGACAGACAGAGACAGAGAGACACAGACAGAGAGAAAAAGAGAGACAGAGACAGACAGGCGGACAGACAGGCGGACAGACAAGGACGGACGGACGGAGAGCGACGGACGGACAGACAGAGACAGCCAGACAGAGACAGAGACAGAACTAGAGAAAGACAGACAGACGAACAGACAGACAGAGAGAAAGAGAAAAAGACAGACAGACTGGCAGACAGACAGACAGAAGAAAGCTGAGCCCAAGTTTTACTTACTCTCGTTTTTAGGATGCGTGGCCATGATGATAGTAGTGGAGGCTGAAGAACCGCGCGGACAGTCTATTTCTTTTGTGTGCCAGGTACTGTTGCCACACTGGTTTGGGCAGGTTGTCATGGCGCGTCATGTGGCCAACCATTTTGACCTGAACAATGACATTCAGGCATGTCAGTGACATGAAATGCACCACGTCAGGTAAAAAATGTATATGACTTTAAAAGAAACACCGCAATAACACTAACAACTGACAGCAGGGGAGTTGTAGTGTAGTGGTTAGGGGAGTGAGCTC
>CM060325.1:61145572-61148072 GCA_030674155.1 Stramonita haemastoma | reverse complement strand
TAAAGGAGATTTAGGTTTCGTGCATAATTCCCATAGGTCAGATATTTTCCTTTTTCTACTTGTTTTTGTGAAGGTTTCTGAATCATGTTTAATTTTTCTTAGCCATTTTTTGAAGAATTTATTTTTCTTCTTTAAAAGAGTCTCTGTCTTGCCTTTTTCTTTGTTAAGCTGTTCTTTTTGTGCTTTGAATCTGTGTTATAGATCTTTTGTATCCGCAGGTATGTTTCTTTTTAGTTCAAAGTAGCACTGGAATGAGAACACAGCTCGTGCCATGAACTATTAGCCACGACAACATCTTGTTTGGGATTCCCATAGGATGGATACCTTAGCAAAACCACTTCAAGCACAAAAAAGTTATTTTTGTTCTCCTTGTTCCGAGGAATTTATAAGAAAGAAAAAGATGAAAACTCTGGTGACAGAGCTGAGATACAAAGAGGGGTAGAGAGAGTGGGGGATAAAGAGGGGGAGAGAGGTGAGAGAGAGAGAGAGAGAGAGAGAGAGAGAGAGAGAGAGAGAGAGAGAGAGAGAGAGAGAGAGAGAGAGAGAGAGAGAGAGAGAGAGAGAGAGAGAGAGAGAGAGAGAGAGAGAGAGAGAGATTGTTTATTTATTTATTGATTCTTTTATATCGAGGATAACAGAATAAGCAATCATGTGCTTTTTTTCATCCGGTCCCCGTGTGTATGCAGTTTTGTAAATATTGTCATCTGTTCCCACCGGCACACGATGGCCTACTCTTACGAAAAGCGGAACAGGATTTAACGTGTGCGCAAGATGTTCTGCGTGCGTTCGCACACGGGGCCTCGGTTTAAAGTCTCATCCGAAGGACTTTTGGGGAGAGTGGAGTCAGCACTGATGTTAACTCCAGGAAGAAAATTTCCTCGACCGGACTCGAACCCGGGTCTTCAAATTGCCAGCGCAATGTTCTGACCACTAGGCTATCCGACCCCCCTTGAGAGAGAGAGAGAGAGAGAGAGAGAGAGAGAGAGAGAGAGAAGAGAGAGAGAGAGAGAAGGAGAGAGAGAGAGAGAGAGAGAGAGAGAGGAGAGAGGTGAGAGACAGAGAGAGACAGAGAGAGAGAGAGAAAGAGAGAGAGAGAGAGGGAGAGAGAAGAGAGAAGAGAGAGACAGAGACAGAGCAGAGAGAGGAGATAGAGAGAGAGAGGGAGAGAGAGAGAGAGAGAGAAGAGAGAGGGAGAGAGAGAGAGAGAGAGGGGGGGGGCGGGAGAGAGAGAGAGAGAGAGAAGAGAGAGAGAGAGAGAGAGAGAGAGAGAGAGAGAGAGAGAGAGAGAGAGAGAGAGAGAGAGAGGAGAGAGAGAACAGACAGACAGACAGACAGACAGACAGACAGACAGACAGACAGACAGACAGACAGACAGACAGACAGACAGACAGACAGACAGACAGACAGACAGACAGACAGAGACAGAGACAGAGACAGAGAGAGTTTTCTTTTTTTTATTTCAAGGGTAATGAATAACCATTCGTGTGCATGTTTATAATCAATCGCCATGTATACGGGTTTTGCAAATTTTATTGTGTTCCCGCCTACACACAATGAACGACTCTTCTGAAAGGCAGAACAGAGATACCTTCAATTTAGGATCTGAATTGAGCATATAAAAATAAAACTAAGGTTAACATCGGTAGTCGACTAAAACAGACCTGGCGCAGAAGCATCGACGCAGAGCCAAAGGCAGCCGGAATGACGTGGGCCGAGCTGAATAGGATCTCCCAGAACCAAGTCCATTTGAGGGTGTTGTTGCGGCCCTTTGTTCCCTAGGAAATTCACAGGCTTAAGTCCAGTAAATTAAGTAACATCAGTGCCGACACCGCTCCTCTGGAAGTACTTCGGATGAGACTATAAGACACAAGGTACCTTGTGCGAACCTACGCAGAGACTTCTTGCGCATAAACCAAAACCTGTTCTAAACTTTTGGAAGAGTAAACCATTTGTGCCAGTGGAAACGGATGTTAAATTTCATAAAACTACATGCACACAGGGGCTGTATGTAGATAGGCACATTAGTACTTATGACATTATCCTTAGAATAAAAGAATGAATGCATGAACACTTAATGAAAAAAATGTATCAAACATTTGCTATTCAAGTGTCAAGACGCTTTATTGGCGGGTAAACAGTTGCATACCCAAAGTTTCATTACTTATGAGCTTCAGTGCTCTAATTGAGAAACAAAACAAACAACAACAAAGATCACCAACCCATACTATTCTCAGAATCTGCTTGACACTTGACTTTTATTGGGCAAGTTTAGAAACAAAATGAATGGTCGTTGTACTTGTAGTTGTTATTGTTGTTGATATGGGTATTGTTGATGGTGCTGCTATTGTTGTTCTTTTACTTAATCTTGTTGCTGTGCTTAGTATTGTTCACTTGTATGTATACTCCTTTATTAAGTCATGACAGATTTCATTACGTGAAATTTGGTCTACTTTTCTTCCGGAAGAACAGCACAACCAATTTTCTTTTCCTGTCTGTATGA
>CM060325.1:61121503-61132972 GCA_030674155.1 Stramonita haemastoma | reverse complement strand
GCGTACATATTAACATTAGATTTTGAAATCTATTCCTTTGTGCAGAACCATTCTGTCATCAAGGCTGTTCCCGTCCTAGGTATTTCAATGCCTGAGGATGCGGCACGAGCAAGTAGAATCAAAGAAAAAAAGGTACTCTATCATTAGTCGTTGTAATTGGGCGTTTCTTAATTAATTTAGCATTCTGGGAATCCTTGAGAATAATCACTGTAGACTCACACATCATGCATAGGAGAAAATTGATCGACCATAAAATCGTACATTGTTGGAAAACTTTGCGTTTGATAATGGCAGTTCTTTATCAGTGTTGTGTGTACCTTTATTGCTCAATATCATACTCTACATTCTGATTAATGTAGGAAAAGATATCTGATCTGTATCTGTGTTTCTGGCTTTTTAATCTGCCTTTTACCCGTCTCTCTCTCTCAGTCTATGTCTCTCTCTGTTTCTTTGTCTCTCTCTGTGTCTTTGTTTATCTTTGTCTATCTCTGTCTCTCCCTATCTCTGTCTGTATCTGTCTGTTTCGCCTTTTGTCTCTGTGTCTTTGTCTCTCCCTATGTCTCTTGTGTCTCTGTCTCCGCCTTTTTCTCTCTCTCTGCTCCTCCCCCCCCCCCCCCTCTCTCTCTCTCTCTCTCTCTCTCTCTCTCTCTCTCTCTCTCTCTCTCTCTCTCTCTCTCTCTCTCTCTCCACCCCTCTCCCTCTCTCTTCTCGATATTTCCCTTTCTGTGTGTGCATGTGTGCATGCGCGCGCGCGTGCGCGCGCGCGCGTGTGTATGTATGTGTGTGTGTGTGTGTGTGTGTGTGTGTGTGTGTGTGTGTGTGTGTGTGTGTGTGTGTTGTGTGTGTGTGTGTAGGTGTACGATTATGGAACTGTCATTTCTTTGTGCAGAATCATTGTCAAGGCTGTTCCCGTCCTAGGTACTTCAATGCCTGAGGACGCGGCACGAGCAAGTGGAATCACAGAATAAAGGTACTGTGTCGTGTTGTTGTCATTGAGCGTTCTTTAACTTAACATTCTGGGAATTGTAGAGAACATACGCTGTAGTCTTCACACATGCCCACTCAGGAGAAACTGCAAAACATATTTTGATTGAGAAGTTGGCGTAAAATCATGGCAGTTCTTTTTTGTTGTTGTTGTTGTTGGTATCTTTATTTCTCTATATTATAGGCCGCCTTCTCACGTCGGAGAGGGTGTCTTGTCTCTGTTTCTGGCTTTCTCACTCGGTTTCTGTCTTTGTCTGTCTCTTTGTCTGTCTCTGTCTGTCTCTGTCTCTGTCTGTCTGTCTGTCTGTCTGTCTGTCTGTCTGTCTGTCTGTCTCTGTCTGTCTGTCTGTCTGTCTGTCTGTCTGTCTGTCTGTCTGTCTGTCTGTCTGTCTGTCTGTCTGTCTGTCTCTCTCTCTCTCTCTCTCTCTCTCTCTCTCTTCTCTCTCTCTCTCTCTCTCTCTCTCTCTCTCTCTCTCTCTCTCTCTCTCTCTCTCTCCACCCCCCGGCAGTGGTTCTGAGGACGTGTGTGTGTGTGTGTGTGTGTGTGTGTGTGTGTGTGTGTGTGTGTGTGTGTGTGTGTGTGTGTATTTAGACATTATTCAGACATTTAATATCAAACCATCTCAGTTGTGCAGGTTCACTGTTTCATCGATGCTGTCTTCGTCAGAGGAACTTCAACGTCTGAGGATACGGTGCCATCAAGTGAGAGCACAGAACTACAGGGAAGATATGTGTTGTTCTTGTCGGGCGTTCTTCAGCGTAACATTTCGAGTGTCCTGAAGAATATGCATTTTCTCACACATTCATGCCTAGGAATCGATGTATGACAGTAAAAGGATACTGTTGTTGAAAAGTTTGAGCATATAGCTTTTTTGTTCAAATATCTTGCTTTATGTAGGCAGCTTTACTCTGGGTTCAGATGATTTTTTGTGGTTCTTTAGGAACGAATGGTTCTTGTCTTCAAGGCATCAAGGAAAGATTTATTATTGCCAAGCAAAAGGTAATTCAGTTAAGCAGCATTTGGAAAGACGTTCTACCTAAATATCTCAAATCAGAATTGTCAAAAAACTTATCTGGCCTGTACTAATGCACGAGTCAAAATTCGGAACGCTACGAAAACTGCAAACACAACAAAATAAACGCAGCTAAAATGTAGTTCCACAGGCGACTTGTAATGGCAAAACAGCCAGACAGAAGAACAACTGAAGCATTGTTGAAGTCCAAGCGCAGAGACAAATGTTGGATGATAGTGATTAGTGCAGACTGAGACATGCTGGTCATGCAAACAGAAACACACAGACATCTGATGGTGACAGCTCTCCAGGGCAAAGCTGAAGGTAGAAGAGAAAGAGGCAGACCACCAACATCTGTTCAGGCTACAGATCATTGAACTCGGCAAAAACAGAGCGATGGCGGACCCTGGTGACATTGTGTGGAGCTGCTACCGGCGACAGAGGTGATGGAGACAGTTGATTAATGTTTAAAAGTAAGTTTACTGATTACCAGAAAATTGTTGGTTTTTGTAAGCCTCAAACCACTAAGCTCTGCCAGTTTTCTGCCCAGCGTTTGATTACGTCCTGCTCAGTGGTAAAGGCTTAATGATTGTAGAAAATTCAAAAAAGTTTTTTAGCAGGTTATCTCATGAAATTGATGTTAAGGTACTACATGCTTCCTTGCAGAATGAGGAAGAGTTGTTAAAATTCAAAGTACATTTCCGCCAAATTTAGTGGACGCCAAAAAGATCCAGCCGCTGCCAAAGCATAAAGTGTATACATATTAATGTATAGTTGTTTTTCCGAGTTTACTAATGTAAAAAAAGATTGTTCCTTAAATAATGAGCTAGCTGTGGCCAAAGGATACATTTTTTCATTTATACTAAATTACATATTGCAAAATTTAAAGTTTGTTTTCTTAAGATTGATTGATAGCATCAATATAGATACCGCTTTTTCTTTGCCATTTTTTTTTTAATCAAAATGGTACACATCAAAGTATAAAGTGTTTACCTTCAAGGTACTTGGCATCAGTGCATAGTATTTTTCTTCCACTCTTAATCAGTGTCAAAGTTTAAAGTTTTTTTCTTTTATAAGTAGTTGGCAGATATGCTATACATAGGCATAAAAATATTTCTACCCCTCTGAGTTGGCACCAAGGTGTTAAGGTCCTTCCCTCACTCTGAGATAGTATCGGTATTTTAAATTGTTTCTCTTATTTCGACATGGTATCCAGGTGTAGAGGTTTTCGTCATACTACAATATCAATATGTTGAGTTTTTTCCTCATAAGATGGGATCCAGATGTTGAGGTTTTTCCTCATAAAATAGTATCAAGGTGTTAAAACTCTTTCCCGAATACTGAAGTGGTAAGAAGGTCTTTCCCTCACAAAGAGATGAAATTGGGTTTTAAGTTGTGTCCCTTATACTGAGATTGTATCATGATCTTAAGCTTTTGCCCCTATCTGAGGATTATGTCAAGGTGTTAATTTATTTCATTTATTTATTTTACTTATCTATTTTTTATATATGAGAATAATGGAATAAGCACTCATGTGATTTTTTTACATCCAGTCCCCGCGTGCATGCAGTTTTATAAATCTTGTCATCTGTTCCCACCGGCACACCGATGGCCTACTCGTACGAAAAGCGGAACATGATTTAACGTGTGTGCAAAATGTTCTGCGTGCATTCCCACACGGGGCCTCCATTTATAGTCCAAAGGACTTTTTTTTTTTTTTTTTTTTTGGGGGGGGGGGGGGGGGGGGGGGGGGGTGGCGGTGGGAGTGGAGTCAGCATTGATGTAAACTCCAGGGGAAAAATCCCCTCCAACGGGAATCTGACACGGGTTGTGAAATTACGGACGCAATATTAGTGTTCTGAACACCGGGCTATCCCGAATTCTTCGCAGTTCTTCGGAATTCTTCGCAGTTCTTCTTTGCAATTCTTCATCTTTTATGCAATTCTTCTTCTAAGCAATTCTCCTTCATCTTCTAAGCAGTATTTCTTCTAAGCTATTTTCTTCGCAATTCTTCGCAATTCTCCTTTGTAAATCTTGCAATTCCTATAATACATTTTTGCATTTATTCTTCGTTATTCTTCTTCGCAACACTTCTTGACAACTCTTCTTCTTTTTTGCAATTTTTCATTGCAGTTCTACTAAGCACTTTTTTCTTCTCCTCCTCCTCCGCTCTCTTTCTCCTCCTCCCCTCTCCTGCTCCTACTCTTTCCATGTTCCCTGGTAGTTTGTGTCTGAGTAAAACGGGTTTTTTCTCGTTTGTTCCGAGTTAGTATCAATGTCTACTTTTTTTCCTTCATTTTTACGTTGGGTGGTGTCAAAGTTTGAAGTGTTTTTTTCAATACTAAGTCGTTGTCAATGGTCTTTCATGTTAGCTAGTTGGTATCAATGTTGAAAGTCCGTAACGTTATGTATATTTGGTCGGCATCGGTGTAAACTTGATATTTAAAATATTACGATGTGATAGCCCTGGTGTGGCCTCTGTGGTCGGCAGGGCTATAAACAATAAGATTGGATTAAATTGGATTAGCATTGAACCTTGGATTTCAATTGATATTGGTTTAACTGGTGCCCCAAATGTAAAGGTATTTCCTAAATATTCATTTATATAGAAGTTAAAATCTTATCTCCTTCACATTTAGTTTGTTGTCGCCAAAGCAAAGAGCTTCTTGCTTCATGATGAATTAGCAAGTGTCGAATATAGTATATGAAGTTTCTTTTCTTCACACCACAGCTGGTAGTAATGCGTAGAAAAGTTCCATATTTTATTGTGTGCTACCGAGGCCTGGTAAGGCTGCCCTTACAGAGACCCCCACTAGCATGCCTTTCAAGGGAGTGTTTTGATTGCTCCTGAAAGGGAAATGGTCCAACGGTGCTATTACTGGCTTTCAGCGTCATTATGGTAAAGTAGGTAAATACAGAAGAAAAAAAATGTAGATCTCGGGTTGCCGATTAGTACTCGTACATATCTGGATATGTAAAGAACACTCCCAACTGAAAATGTACGTCTAAGAAGAGGGTTATTTTTCATAGGATCTGACATAAGCAATGTTGCAAATCTTAGCAACACTATTACCTGTATCCTGGTGCAATATTTTAAATCAGCAAATTGATATTTTTTTCATGATTTTACTAAAATGTGCGTAAGAAGAAAGCGGAGCTCAAAAAGATTGTTTTAAAAGAAAAAGACCATATTTTTTTCTGGAACCACTTTTCCCCTGTAGTGCTGTTCCCTTGTGCTGTTAACCCTTAATTCTAACCCTGGTTATTGCTCCATACCGCAAACCCTAACACTTTACCATCTTGGTTTTAACCTTAACACTGACCTAACACTGACTCAGTTCTGCGGTATGGGGACACCATGGTATAAGGGAACAGCAGTCCGGGGAAGAAGTGGTTTAAAAGATTTTATACCGTAAATTACCATGATGGGATTTGTAAAATGAATGACGTGCAGAAACATGTCAGTCTTCAGCTAAGCGTACGGAAAAATATGTTTGCTGTGGGGCAGTCAATGCACCCTACCTTTATGATGAGTCGCCAAAAATGTTTCAACATTCCTGTAAATGAATTTCAATAGCTACGTTTGTCAACCTCTAGTGTGGCCTTGTGAATTTAACAGTGCCATCTACCACGCCAAAAAGCCAGTGATAGGACTGTTAGGATCCTAGAACGAAAGAACCCTAGATCTTAGAACCAAAGAACCCTAGATTTTAGGACCAAAGAACCCTAGATCTTAGGACCAAAGAACCCTAGATCTTAGAACCAAAGAACCCAAGCACCTCAGCACTTAGACATTGTCCATCCATTGCAGGGTGTAGCCCCTCAGGACAACCCTCCATCGGTACCTGTCTGGTACTCTCAGGGCCAGGAATTTTCATTTTTAAATCATCAAGCGAGTCAGTTGCCAGGAAAACCCTCTATTGGTACCTGTCTTTTGCCTGTCAGGACCAGGTCACATCCAGGAGTTATTGTTGTTGTTTTTTAAATCATCAAGCGAGTTAGTTGCCAGTCTACCAGGGATTCTCTTGCTGTATCCTGACTGCTGTTTTGTGCTGCACCTTTTTGTCTGTCTACTGTCCTCTCATCTTGTAATGTGACCTTCATTCTTCAGGGCATCTGTTAGTACTGTCTTTTTTCTGGTCTCTTAGCATGGTGAAATCTCCAGTAGTTCGGTTTTCTGCTTTAAAAAAAAGGTGCAGGGTTTTCTCCGTACTTCATTAAACTTTCTTCACATTCACCTTTTCTAATGTCAAGTCAACCGTTTAAAGTTTCTGCAACCAGCTTCCTCCATTTCTCGCAGATGCTAGCTCCTGGTACTGGTCTGTGTAAGACAGTCTTGGCCAGTGACCATACTGCTTCATCTCGCTGTTTTTCTCTATAGCCCAGTGGTCAGAACAGTGCACTTGCAATTTGACAACCCGGGTTCGATTCCCGTCCGTGGGGATTTTTCCTTTGGAGTTAGAATCAGTGCTCATTCCACTGCCCCCCCCCCCCCCCCCCCCCGCCCCAAAAGTCTTTCGGATGAAACTGTAAACCGAGGCCCCGTGTGAGAACGCATGCAGAACATCTTGCGCACACGTTAAATCTTGTTACGCTTTTCGTAAGAGTAGGCCATCGTGTTAGGTCGGAACAGATATTACAAAACTGCATACACACGGGGACTGGATGTTAAAAAGCACATGAGTGCTTATTCCACTCTCTTTTATATAACAGAATAAATAAATAAAATAAAACAAAGGAATGAAAAATAAATGCCGTTTTCACTTCTGGTTTTCACTTCCTTAGTAATGTGATTTCTGTATAGGATACCCAGTTTTGCGAACGCACCCTTGGCCATTGCCTGTACCTTTCTTTTAATATTGCTGCTATGGTCCACGTTTCACGGGTATACAAAATATAGACATTAGCCAGGGCTAGCATCAGTGTGACCTTTAAGGTGATGGCGATGTTCTTGTCATTCCAGAAGGCTTCTAACTTGGTTCTTGCAGCTGCGGTCTCTGCTATCCTGAAGAGAATTTCAGGTTTTAATCCTTGATCCAATAGTACAGCTTCCAGATATCTAAAGCTATGAACGTTCTCGATTTTCATCTCTGTGATCATATCATGTCAATTCAGATGCCAAAGACGGGGTAAAGACCTTGATGGTGTTACAGGCACTTATTACAGAGGGTTATTAGTGAGCACGATTTTCTCTGTGCTCTATTAAGCAATAGTAAGTTAAACATGATTTTTGGGGGGTGTATGCATTAGGGAAAGGGTAAGCTGTGGTTAATCTGGAAATAATATTTTTGTTATGGGCTAGGCTGAAAGGGAAGATGTGTATATAAGGCAAGGGGGGCGGGAGGGGGGATGTGTGTGTGCGAGCGAACGAATGTGTGTGTGTGGTGTGTGTGTGTGTGTGTGTGTGTGTGTGTGTGTGTGTGGTGTGTGTGTGTGTGTGTGTGTGTGTGTGTGTGTGTTTCCAAGTCTGAGAACTTGTAGAAAGAATTAAAGCTACTTTATTGATAACCAATGATATCAAGAGAGAATTTTTAAAAATTACATTTCTTTATGTTGAATAAAACATTTAAGAGAATATTTTTTGTACATTATATTAAAAAAAAAAAACCGTTAACCACAAACGAGTAAATGATCATTGGTACAAAAATCTGTTTTTATCAAACGGTCTGTCGAAATACATTCTGTCGCCAGTACAGGTGTGTTAGCTTTACTAAGTTCAATTTCCACATTTTGCTCAAATTTACTCTGGTATTACATAATACTGGTTTATTTTCTTCAATTTCCAAATGTTGCTCGGATTTAATCTGGTATCCCATAAAAGTCTATTAAATCCTGAAGTGGTACTTGATACATATATAGGCGTTACCTGAGGGCCTGCTTTCCTATCTATGACCCCTCCCTTCCCATTCCTTCCCTTCCATTCCTTGGCTACAGCCCCGAGGTTCACCAATGGTGAGATTTTGTATGTATGACCATTTTTGCCCACCGTTTTTTAAGCAGTCGCATTCCGATTTCGAAAGCAGTGTCTGATCTAATGATGGTTTTGGAATGGGCCATCAATACTGGCAGAACTGTAGTGATTTTGGGGGCGATATTTCTTTGTACCTTTTAGTGAGATATTTTTCTGGGTTCATGCATTTGATTTGTAGACATAAACCTTGATCTGGTGAAACGTGATAACATTATTTTGTTATAGTACTGTGATAGAACCTGTTATGAAAGAAAATAGTCCCTTTCACACATAGTTCAAACTCTGCATACCTAGTGGATTAATTTTTAGTGCAAATGTTTCAACAGTAAAAAAAATAATACTATAGTGAGTCTGATTTTTTTATAATGAAGACTTTAAGCGCAGAAAAAGGAAAAAGAAAAATGCAAAAATGATACATGGCAAGAAAGTAGCATGAGGGTGAAAAAAAACTAAAACTGAACACTACCACACACACACTAGAGCAAAACCAAACCCAGACATGTGAATCCCTTTGACACGTATAGATGCAGGCAACAGCCTACACTAGAGCAACAATAAACCCAGCCGCCTGTTCACTGCAGCAGAACATGGGTAACGCGCATGCCGCAATCCACACTGGGACAATCACTGCTCCAACAGGAGGTAAGGTAGGAGAGAAGCTTGCTCAGGTTCGTGGACAAAATTAAAGGAATAATATAATGAGAAAGGGAGGGACATTTTTTTTGGTTTTGTTTTCGGCCAATGAAGAAAGACATGTGTAGCACCAACCCGAACAAAAAAGAGAAAGAAAAGATGGTGCTCCATGATCTGCATGCAACTGAGGCCACCAAAAAAAAAATGAAAGCAAGCCTAGTCTGTCTTAGCTCTTGAATTAATCACTGTTAGTCCTTTCTGTAGGAGTGTTTAAAATTTTGTTTTCGTGACTGGGAATGTTGCTTTTATGAATGGAAGTGCCATTCTGATATGTGTATGATAGTGAAAATACATATTTTAGAGAAGACGAAACCATTTTTTTAAAACATCTTATTTCCAAATCAATGGTATCTATAGACTAAAGCAATCACAAAAAGATCCTCTTTCAAAAAAAAAAGTTTTCATGGGGTTTGTTTATGCCGTTTGCTTTTGTTTTCTCGGGGTGGGTTTGTTTTCACTATTTCTTTGATGGAATATTTTTTTGGCCAATGAAGAGAGACATGTGAAGCACTCGAGACAAGGGAAATAAAAACTGAATGAAGAAGAAAAGAACAATGAAAGGTGATGCTCCACGATCTGCATGCAACTGAGGCTACAAAACCCCCAATATACTTCATTATTATTATTTTATTTTTAATCCTTGTATTTCAAGGATAATGGAATAAGCACTCATGAGTCTTTTTTTAAGAATTCAATATCTGTGTATATTTTTTTGTAAATTTTATCATTAATACGCACCGGCACACAATGGCCAACTCTTTCGAAAAGCGGAACGGGTTTTAACGTGTGCGCAAGATGTTTTGCATGCGTTCGCACACGGGAGTTTAGTTTAGTCTCTTCCCAATGACTAATAGTTACACTCGTTGTGTGTGTGTGTGTGTGTGTGTGTGTGTGTTGTGTGTGTGTGTGTGTGTGTGTGTGTGTGTGTGTGTGTGTGTGTGTGTGTGTGTGTGTGTGTGGCTTTATTATTTTTATAATAAAAGTTGAATTGACTTGCCAGCAACTAATTCATTATGACATTTTGCCTGTATTGTTTCGGGTATGGCAACCCTATATTTACATCGTAAACACTAGGGTGGCCATTATGCAGTGTGTGTGTGTGTGTGTTGCCTTGTTGGCATTTTCATGGGATTTTTTTTAATGGCTTCAATACTTAAAACTTTTTTTTTTGTAACCTGCGAATGCTAGATTAGGTGGAATAGCTGGCGTACCCGGGACAGTGTGGTTTTAGTAGTGGTAAAGAATGGAATAACTACTTGTGATTTGTTATCCCACATTGTCTATGCCACATTTTTTTTTTTTATAAAGTGACGTTCATTTCGATTAAATGTTTTTTCAGTTGTTAAAAAATGTGACAGCCCTGATAGAGACCTTGCTGCAGATGGGCAATAAACCGAAAAATAAAATTAGAGGAAAGTGGTCACTTGGTTACAAACGCTGTTTAAAATTTCGAGGCTCTGTATTGATCTGTTTTCGTTCTTCGGTTAGAGTTCCGAGTTCACCAGTAGTAAGGTTTTGCGTATACAACCGTTTTTGTTCACCTTGAAGATGGCTGCATTTCGCACTTCGAGGATGCATGCTAGGCATGTTTGTGTTTCCGTAACCCACCGAACGCGGACACGGTTAAATTACGGGATTTTGAACTTGCATGTTTTATCTTCTGCCTGTGTATATACACGACAAGAATTAAGGCGCTGCCGTGTTTGTGCTCGAAGCTGACCTGGGAGATTGTAAACAATAATAATAATCCGCCCCTAATTCTCCACGACTAGACACATTGTGCTTCTGTGAACAGAAGCATTGCTCTAATCATAGCACACTGTGGAAAGAACGCATTTCATAATGACAAGACAAAATGGATCCGCCAGTAATTGTGGGAAACGGTTTTTGTGTTAGAAAATGGTTTTGTTTTTTGGTTTGATCTGGGTGCCGGTAGTATAAAACAAAGCAAGTCTTTGTTCATGTTTATCGCTGAAGTTTGATGCTTTGTTTGCTGTTGCTTGCTGTTATGTTTAATTAAGTGGGTTTTATTTTTTTTAGGCCAATGAAAAGAGATATGTGAAGCACTAAAAAAAAAAAAAAAGATAAAGCAAAAACTGGTGCTCCATGGTCTGCATGCAACTGAGGCCGGACAAAAAATATACATAAATATTTTTATGCGTGTATTTTTTCTCCATATTTTTATGGCTTTCGTGGCAGGTAGGACTATAAACAAAATACTATGGTTATGATCCCCATATTTTTTTCTTGGATTAATTAGTTTTATGGGAATAATGTTTGCCTTTCTATGCTGCTGAAAAGTGTGTTAATTGTAACTTTTCTGTGGTAGTGATACTGTGTGTGTGTGTGTGTGTGTGTGTGTGTGTGTGAGAGAGGAGAGAGAGAGAGAGAGGAGAGAGAGGAGAGAGAGAGAGAGAGAGAGAGAATGAGAGGAGAGAGAGAGAGAGGAGAGAGAGAGAGAGAGAGATCTACATACTTGTATATCGACTTTTTCTATATTGTTGTTTTTGATATAATCTTTAAAGTTTTTTTGCATTAAATGTTGCTTCATTTGTCTTTCTATGATGTTAGAAACTTTTCTTGATTATAGTTATGTTTGGAACTTTTTGGTGGTAGTGGTTGTGGTTGTATCGTTGTAGTTGTGGTGTGTGTGTGTGTGTGTGTGTGTGTGTGTGTGTGTGTGTGTGTGTGTGTGTGTGTGTGTGTGTGTGTGTGTGTGTGTGTGTGTCTCTCTGTCTGTGTGTCTGTGTGTCTGTGTGTCTGTGTGTGTCTGTGTGTGTTTGTTTTTGTATTGTAGTCGTTGATATA
>CM060325.1:61103591-61106091 GCA_030674155.1 Stramonita haemastoma | reverse complement strand
GAGAGAGAAGAGAGAGAGAGAGAGAGGGAGAAAAGATAGAGAGGGAGAGAAGGGAAGGGAAAGCGAGAGAGAGGGAGGGGAGAGGGAGAGAGAGAGAAAGAGATAAATAGATGGATAGATGGATAGATGGATAGATAGATAGATAGATAGATAGATAGATAGATAGATAGATAGATAGATAGATAGATAGATAGATAGATAGATAGTAGAGAGAGAGAGAGAGAAAGTGTGTGTGTGTGTGTGTGTGTGTGTGTGTGTGTGTGTGTGTGTGTGTGTGTGTGTGTGTGTGTGTGTGTGTGTGTGCTTTTGTGCTTTTGTGCTTTTGTGCATGTGTGTGTGTTTGTGGCAGGCGTAAATAGACAGAGACATACAGACTCAAATACAGAAGCATAAGCAGAGACAGACAGAAAGAAACAGAAACACAGACATGTATTCTATGAAATACAGGTATCACAGGCAAGTTAAGCAAAATACTGACAAAATACCGAGAAATAGAAACAGTACAGATACACCAGATACAAAGAAAACCAATCGAAAAAACAAAAACAAAGAAAAGAAAAAGCAAGACACACTAACGTTTTTTTTCTTTGGTTTTGCAATAAAGGAGTAAAAGAATAAAGGAGTAAAAAAAGAAAGAAAAAAAAGAAAAGCTCAATGCAAAACAAAAAACCTGTACAATAATTATTATTTCTTTCGACAGGTATTATGAGCATATGACAACATAAATGTCACGGCCAGTGTATGTATAGGTGTCGACACTATGGACTGATACCTTCCTATGACTCATAAAGCTATCGATTCTACCCTCGCCTGTCTACAACAGCCCACAACTAACATTCAGGACAAAATGATTGTCTGCATTATATTGCTGACACGACTGAAACGAATGGAGGTTTTTTCTTTCTTTCTTTTTTTTCTTTCCTTTACTTTTTTTGTTGTTCTTCATCGGCAAGAGCTCTGCGAGGTTCATTTAAGGTGAGATTTTCTGTGTATGCGACAGATACCAAAAAAAAATCCCCATCGTTAATAAAGGTAGCTGCATTCCGACTTCGGAGAGACAAAAATAATTGTATTAATGTAGTTGTTGCTAAGTGGTTCTTGAGAAACGAACTCTTTCTTTTTCTTTTTTTTTTGTTTCTTATCGATACATTCTGGAGATTTTAACAATATATATTTTTTAATCATTCTTTTGGACGTAGGACGCTGACTGAAATGGCAAGAGTTTGTTCAGGACTATCTGTTGATGACTCACATCCAGGTTGAACGCAAGCAGATGATTCACTCTGGAATCACGTTTGGGATTCGTTTGCTTTTCTTTTTTTTTTATTCTACTAAATCATTCATTCCATAACAGTAGTCATTTGCTGTGCAGAAGCTCCACCACAAACGTAAGTTTCAATTTCAAAAATCCTCTGTGGGGATACCTGGGGCCTATAACTCTAAAATATAGCATCCCAACTTGCAAATTCTGTGCAAGGAATTCCACCTTCTCTATCACTCTCTTTGTTTCTGCGTCGTTCCTTTTCTTCCTGTCACCGCCTTCTTTCCCATTTTCTACTTACGTGTTCCTTTTTCCTGCTTGTTTGTCTCCACAAAGACTTTCTTTCTTTCCCACACCTAAGCGGATGCGCTGGGTCTGACTTGTCAAGCGCCTACTTACTGACAGCCGACGCATTTTGGCTCAAATGACAAGCAACAGTGGCTGCTGTCTGAGTATTCGACGAAGAAAAAGAAATTTGAAAAAGAAGAAAGTGCTTTCAACTATCACTACATTTGATCAGCTGCTGTGACAGCTGCACTTATAAAACATGATCTTTATCTTATACCACTTTATGGCACAGCAGATTTCTCTGCGTGAAATTCAAGCTACTCTCACCACAAGTGCAGCGCCACCCATTTTTTCCTGTCTACAAACTGTATTTTGTTTCCCTATCAGAGTGGCTTTTTTCTACAGAATTTTGCCAGCAACAACCCTCTTGTTGCCGTGGTTTCTTTTACCTGCGCTAAATAATTATGTTACACACGGGGACCTCGATTCATCATCTCATCAGAAAGACTAGCACCCACACCACCACATGGTCTGATGGATGGAAGAAAAGTTTGGGGCCCAAACGGGATCTCAATCAGTTTATGGTTTTCTTTTACAGTCCTCTTTGCCCTCCTGCCCTACATTTGTCTTTTCCTTCCCTCTTCTCTTCTGCAATTTCCTCATCTATCGTCTTCCTTTTTCCTCTTTCTCTTCCCATCTTCCTCCTCCTCCCTTCTCTGTTGTGACAACAGCCTCGTTGTGTGTGTGTGTGTGTGTGTGTGTGTGTGTGTGTGTGTGTGTGTGTGTGTGTGTGTGTGTGTGTGTGTGTGTGTGTGTGTCTCTGTGTGTGGTGTGTGTGGTTGTGGTGCGTGTGTGTCTGTCTGTCTGTCTGTCTGTGTCTGTGTGCGCGTGTATGTGGGTTTGTGCGTGTGTGCGCGCGTGTTTCTATGTGTGTGCGTGCGTGTGTGCGCG
>CM060325.1:61092201-61103491 GCA_030674155.1 Stramonita haemastoma | reverse complement strand
AACAACAACAACAACAAAAGAACAAGAAGCAGATTAAGAACCAGAACAAGAAGAACAATAACAATAATTAAAATTCATATTCTTTATTTCCTGTCATCCCTTTTGGGATATGGAGGATTTTACAAAACAGCAATAAACAACATCATAAACTGAACAACATACATACACCGTGTAACTGAATATTATCTGAACAATTACTATAGAAAATAACAAAGAAAACTGTACGTTTACACGTATCAAACTCACAAAGTGTACATGTATGCTATTTCTGAAAAAATCAATCATTTTAACAACATTCAGCAGAGGCTTCTTATTTGGTGAAGAAAAGAGTTGTTCATACCTCAAAGTGTTTAGATGTTAAGCGTAATAGTTTGGTAAGAAGTAGTGAAAGAAGAAGCAGTAACTGTTTAATCACAAAAGGTGGGTGGAGAGAGGATTACTCAGGCTAAAAGCAGCAACAAAAATCTTTTAAATGAAGGAAAACCTATTATATTTCTTTCAAATCATGTACGTCAGTACAAAAGATTTAAAGTAAAACAACAACAACAACAGCCAGACTCAAAAGAATACTCGAAAGAATCAAACAAATACCAAACAAACGCCAACAAGCAAATAGACAATGTAGCCAACACAAAAACCTTTCAAAACAGCCATTGTATTTTGTTTCCCTTGTCACGTTTTTTTTTTGTTCAATTGTGTCTTCACTTTTTTTCATATTCTTTGGGGGTTTTAAGTCTGGTTGGTCTGTTTGCTAGTGCGTTTTTTGTTTTTTTTTAATCAAACTTGGTTTTCAACAATACAGAAAACTCATTGGGTTTACCACACATCGGCGTACAAACACACACGCGCGCGTGCTCGCGCGCACACACACACGCACACACACACACACACGTGCACGCACGCACACACACACATACACACACACACAACACACACACGCAAAACACACACACACACACACAAACACATACACACTTACGCACACACCACACACACACACACACACACACACACACACACACACACACACACACACACACACACACACACACAAACCCACACACACACATTTAGATACCGACAGACAGAGACAGACACTGAGAAAAAAAAGCAAGCAGATAGATAAACAGGCAGATTGGTAGACAGACAGAGAGACAGACATATGTGTGCTTTGTTATTCATTTCTTGCATTCCTAAAGGAAGAAAAGCAACAAGAAACGTGCCCTTCACTTAAAGCAAACCAAATAAAGATACGAGGATACAAACAACTACATGAAAAGCACAAATACAAAGACATTTACCTATTGAGAAAAAAACAACAACAAAATATTCAAGGTGGAAGGGGAAGGAGGGAGCAAAAGAAAGAGCAGATATAGCAAAGTGAAAAAAAAGAAAAGAAAAAAAAACGAAAGGAAAAAGGAAACTAAAAACAAAAAACAACATAAACTAAATCTCTCAAAGTGCATAGGGAAGACTTAAAAAAGATGTATGGAGAAAGAGAATAATAATGAGGAATGACGAACCAAACAAACAAGAAACAACTTTCAAAAAACAACATCTTAAAAAAGAAAAAAAAAATTTTTAAAAGTCAACAGCCAAGCAAGCAAGCAGGCAATCAAACAAAAAAAATAAACGTGGGCAAGACTGAAAGATATACAAAAAATCAATTTCGGTGTTTTTCTTCTTTTTTTTTTTTAGTGTAATCTGTGGCAGTTGTTTTTGCTAGTTAACAAAAAACAACAACAAACAAACACGTGTGTTAGTCACCAACAGAAAAGTGTGTATGATTTCATATTTAACCTTTTCGAAAGACAAAGAAAAACCAAAATCTCCAATATTTTTAAACTTTACCACTCTATCTATGATTCACCGTCTCTGGCCTTCCCTCCCCATCCACCTCCCCCCTCTCCCGCCCCCACCCCCGACTGCGATGCACCTCCCCTTCCACCCCCACCCAATCCCCTCTTTCCATCCCTAGTTGCTTTCTTCAGACCTGAATGTCTTTAACATGATTCTCAGAAAAAAAAGTCAAATAATGCGAAAATAATCGTTTAAAAGCACCGAATTAACAAAAAATAATAAAAAGACAGAGGCGCGGAGAGAGAGAGAGAGAGAGGAAGAGAGGAGAAGAGAGAGAGAGGAGGAGAGAGAGAGAGAGGAGAGAGAGAGAGAGAGAGAGAGAGAGAGAGAGAGAGAGAGAGAGAGAGAGAGAGAGAGAGGAGGAGGGAGGGGAGAGAGAGAGAGAGAGAGAGAGAGAGAGAGAGAGAGAGGAGAGAGAGAGAGAGAGAGAGAGAGAGAGGAGAGAGAGAGAGAGAGAGAGAGAGAGAGAGAGAGAGAGAGAGAGAGAGAGAGAGAAAGTGACAAAGAGAAGGAGAGAGAAAAGAGAAGATAGATAGGGAGAAAGAGGGGAGGAAAGAGAAAGAGAAAGAGAAAGAGATAGATAGATAGATAGATAGATAGATAGATAGATAGATAGATAGATAGATAGATAGATAGATAGATAGATAGATAGATAGAGGAGAATAGAGAAGAGATAGAGAGAGAGACCGAGAGAGAAAGTGTGTGTGTGTGTGCGTGCGTGCGTGCGTGCGTGCGTGCGTGCGTGCGTGCGTGTGTGTGTGTGTGTGGCAGACGTAGATAGACAGAGACATACAGACTCAAAATGCAGAAGCATAGGCAGAGATAAACAGAAAGAGACAGAAATACAGACATATTATATATGAAATACAGTTAACACAGGCAAGTTAAACAAAATACCAACAAAATACCGAGAAACAGAAACAGTACAGATACACAAGCACAGATACAAAGAAAACCATTCGAAAAAACAAAAACAAAGAAAAGATAAAAGCAAGACACACTAACGTTTGTTTTCCTTTGTTTTGCAATAAAGGAGTAAAAAAAAAAAAAAAAAAAAAAAAAGGTTCAATGCAAAAACAAAAACCTGTACAATATTATTTCTTTCGACAGGTATTATGAGCATATGACAACATAAATGTCACGGCCAGTGTATGTATAGGTGTCGACACTATGGACTGATACCTTCCTATGACTCATAAAGCTATCGATTCTACCCTTACCTGTCTACAACAGCCCACAACTAACATTCAGGACAAAATGATTGTCTGCAGCATATTGCTGACACGACTGAAACGATTGGAGTTTTCTTTCTTTCTTTTCTTTCCTTTACTTTTTTTGTTAGTTCTTCATCGGCAAGAGCTCTGCGAGGTTCATTTAAGGTGAGATTTTTTGTGTATGCGACAGATAAAAAAAAAATCCCCATCGTTAATAAAGGTAGCTGCATTCCGACTTCGGAGAGACAAAAATACTTGTATTAATGTAGTTGTTGCTGTGGGGTTCTTGAGAAACGAACTCTTTCTTTTTCTTTTTTTTGTTTCTTATCGATACATTCTGGAGATTTTAACAATATTTTTTTTTTAAATCATTCTTTTGGACGTAGGACGCTGACTGAAATGGCAAGAGTTTGTTCCTATCTCTTGATGACTCACATCCAGATTGAACACAAGCAGATGATTCACTCTGGAATCACGTCTGGGATTTGTTTGCTTTGCTTTTTTTTCTTCTACTAAATCATTCATTCCATACTAGTATTCATTTGCTGTGCAGAAGTTCCACCGCAAACGTAAGTTTCAATTTCAAAAATCCCCTGTGGGGATTCCTGGTGCCTGTATGTCTAAAATATAGCATCCCAACTTGCAAATTCTGTACAAGGAATTCCACTTTCTCTATCACTCTCTTTGTTTCTGTGTCGTTCCTTTTCTTCCTGTCACCGCCTTCTTTCCCATTTTCTACTTGCGTGTTCCTTTTTCCTGCTTTTTTTTCTCCACAAAGACTTTCTTTCTTTCCCTCACCTAAGTCGGATGCGCTGGGTCTGACTTGTCAAGCGCCTACTTAATGACAGCCCGACGCATTTTGGCTCAAATGACAAGCAACAGTGGCTGCTGTCTGAGTATTCGAGGAAGAAAAAGAAATGTGAAAAAGAAGAAAGTGCTTTCAACTATCACTACATTAGATCAGCTGCTGTGACAGCTGCACTTATTAAACATGATCTTTATCTTATACCACTTTATGGCACAGCAGATTTCTCTGCGTGAAATTCAAGCTACTCTCACCACAAGTGCAGCGCCACCCATTTTTTCCTGTCTACAACTGTATTTTGTTTCCCTATCAGAGTGGCTTTTTTCTACAGAATTTTGCCAGCAACAACCCTCTTGTTGCCGTGGTTTCTTTTACCTGCGCTAAATAATTATGTTACACACGGGACCTCGATTCATCATCTCATCAGAAAGACTAGCACCCACACCACCACATGGTCTGATGGATGGAAGAAAAGTTTTGGGCCCAAACGGGATCTCAATCAGTTTATGGTTTTCTTTTACAGTCCTCTTTGCCCTCCTGCCCTACATTTGTCTTTTCCTTCCCTCTTCTCTTCTGCAACTTCTTCATCTATCATCTTACTTTTTCCTCTTTCTCTTCCCATCTTCCTCCTTCTCCCTTCTCTGTTGTGACAACAGCCTCGTGTGTGTGTGTGTGTGTTGTGTGTGTGTGTGTGTGTGTGTGTGTGTGTGTGTGTGTGTGTGTGTGTGTGTGTGTGTGTGTGTGTGTGTGTGTGTGTGTGTGTGTGTGTGTGTGCGTGTCTGTCTGTCTGTCTGTCTGTCTGTCTGTGTTTGTGTGCGCGTGTATGTGTGTTTGTGCGTGTGCGCGCGCGTGTTTCTATGTGTGTGCGTGCGTGTGCGAGTGTGTGCACATGCATGTGTGTGTGTGTGTGTGTGTGTGTGTGTGTGTGTGTGTGTGTGTGTGTGTGTGTGTGTGTGTGTGCGTTGGCCTACATGTATATTACCAGGCTACCACTACTGGGCCTTGGTAATTCACGTTATGTTCCCCTCCTTTCCCTTCTGTTGCTCTAACAGATTCTTATATCAGGATACAGAACCAAACCGCTCCTACTAGCCTCTGGTAAAGACTGCAAAATTCCAGCAATATTCAGGAACTCTCTAGAACATTACAGAAACTTCAGGAACATTTTCACAAACTTCACAAGAAAAATACATGTACAAACTACAGAAAATAACGCCATTTCTGTGAAAAAAAAGCAAATATTACATCACCAACGTATGAACACACACACACACACACATGTACGCAGGCATGTAGGCTCGGGGGCCCACACACACACACGCGCGCAGACGAGCACGCGCGTGCGCGCATTTTTTAGTCACACACAAACTTCTGTATTTCATCTTTTCTCCCTTTCTGTCTCCCTTCAAGTCTAATATTACTAATAATGAAAAGACGTAAAATCTAAAGATCGAAACGAAGAGAGAACACGTGAGGAAGTCATCAAGATGGCGGAGAATGCCTGGAGCTAATCTTTAGCTTCCAGAGTATGATGTTAACAAAACAAATTACAAGAACAAGGAGTATGGGAGGCATCTACACATTCACACAAGCAACATCTGTGAAGACTAGCGGCAATATTTATTTTTTATTTGTTTATATTCATTTATTCTTCGATATCGAGGATAATGGAGTAAGCACTCACGTGCTTTTTTTACATCCAGTCCTTGAGTGTATGTCGTTTTTTGGAAAACTTGTCATCTGCTCCCACCGGCATACAATGGCCTACTCTTACGAAAAGCAGAACAGGATTTTTAACGTGTGAGTAAGATGCTCTGCGTGCGTTCGCACAAGGGACCTCAGTTTATAGTCCCATCCAAAGAACTTTTGGGGAGAGTGGAGTCAGCACTGATGTTAACTCCAGGGTAAAAGTCCCCTTGGACGGGAATCGAACCCAGGTCGTCAAATTGCGATCGCACTGTTCTGACCACTAGGCTATCCCGTCTCTAACTACGGTGGGGGGGTAGTAGCCTGATTGACAAGGCCTGTTTAATCAAAAGCCAAACAGCACAAATCAAAATCTACTGTGTGTGCATAGAGAACAGTTTCCCATGGGCTACTCGGAACCCCCCCCCCCCCCCCCCCCACACACACACACACACACCTCTTCCGTAAAATTCCACAATGCCAGACTTCAGTACTAAAATGAAAGACTTCAGTGGAATCATTATGGCGTTATGTGCACAGATCTCATCACTTGAAGGGACAGTGGGTGGCCTGAAAAGCAGACCAAACTGAAACATCTTCATTGGAAAAAACGACAGTCGCAATATGTGCACATAGACGAATCCACAAGACAATAATTATATGCTCGTATGCTGATGCTCTTAAACAGCACTCTTATCAACAGCAAAAACTGGCTTCAATGAAAGCAATTCCAAAGAAAAATAAAATCGCATATCCCAAAGAGTCAGAGAACAAGAAGAAAAAGACGAACGCCATGCTTACCTGTCAAAGTGACATCACCAAAGCAAATGACGTAAAGCCCTCTGCTCACCAAGAATGTCTACAGCACACACAAATAAACAACACCAAGATCTGCCCCTGTGTGTGTGTGTGTGTGTGTGTGTGTGTGTCATTATACACGATTCTGCGATGAACGGCGTAGACAGGAGAAGACTCGGCGGATCATACGACCCTAGGGCATCACAGCCTTTACCAACAAGTGCTGCTGCTACACAACAGACAAGATCGAGGACACTGTGCACTCCACATGTTCCAGACAGAGCCAGCCCCCAGATTACATCTTGATTCACTGCGGAATCAACGATCCGAAGATGAAAGATGCACCTGGTGTTTGTCAATCCCTTTTGGTCAGGGTTATAAACATCACACGAGACTTCCCCCAAAACACAAAGATGATCGTCAGTAAAGCAGTACCATCTACATAATTATGCTCAACTAGAAATAAAATGAAATTTATTCAAAGCTTTGTTCTCCGCAGATCTGTTTGAGAACCCACAGATATCCACAATGCCCAAGGCAATTTGAGGATCAGTTTGGACTTCATCCGGAAAGACAAACTCCACCCAATTATAAAAGAGCCTTTGCCCTTGCCTCAACTCTCGGTAGGCACGTTTGTAGCTTGGTTTGGGAACTACCACAAAGAAAGCAGACGACAACGACATGAAGGCTGACACCTGAACAGTCTGCCACCCTCTTTCTTCCACACCAGGCAGGAAATATTCATGAACCAATGGCGAAACCATTAAGAACAGTTTTGTAACTATTTCTGAATAAATTAATAATGTTTGCTTCAAAGTCATATTGCCTATTTAGTATTAACTTTAGGTTAGATGTAAGCCTGATTCTTGTTCTAATGTTTTTTTTGTGTTCACCTATCACACACACACACACACACACACACACCACACACACACACACACACACACACACACACACACACACACACACACACACACACACACACACGTACACAAATATGCGCGTGCACACACGCTTACTCGTTTATACTTTTCCCCTTGTTCTAGTAAATTTTATATACATAGTTCAATGAGTTTCTCATGGTTAGATCTGTTTATTATATATATATATATATATATATATATATATATATATATATATATATATATATATATATATATATATATAGTTCATTTGATTTAACAGACAAAAGAACCTCACCAAAAATCCCCACATTATATTCGCTTATATCTCCTTTATCGCTATGTCCTGTCTAAAATCACCTTTTGGTCGATAGACGTTAAAACGAACACACACACACACACACACACACACACACACACACACACACACACACACACACACACGCGCGCGCGCGCGCGCACGCACGTACGCACGCACTCACTCTCGCACGCGCGCGCGCACACACACACACACACATACACACACAAACACACACACACACACACACACACACACACACACACACACACACACACACACACACACACACACACACACACACACCAAGAGGATTTTTCCTTTGGATTTAACATCAGTGCTGACTCCACTCCCGCCAAAAGTCCTTCGAATGAGGCTATAAACCGAAGTCCTGTGTGCAAATGCACGCAGGGCATCTTGCACACCCGTTAAAACCCGGTCCACTTTAGGGAAGAGTAGGCCCGTGTGGTGCTGGAGAAAGCAGATGACAAAATTTACAGTAGTCCATACACATGGGGACTAGATGTAAAAAAAAGCTCATAAATGCTCATTTCATTATCCTCAAAATAAAAGAATGAAATAAAATAAGCACAAACACACACACACACACACACACGCACGCACACACACACACACACACACACACACACACACACACACACACACACACACACACACACACACACACGCGCGGACTTGTTGCTTTTCTTGTTTGTCTTTTATAAACCATTACCTCTTTTCTGCCCTCGACCTTATTTCCCCACACCCATTCCTATTCAGTCTTTTGCATCTCCTTAAGAGAAACACACACGTATATTTCATCAAGAAAAAAAACACACGAAAATACAAAAAGCAAACAAACAAGAAATTGCACTTAAAAGATACAAAGAAAACGGAAGCAAGAGAAGAAAGAACATGCAGAAACGAAAAGAAAAAAAAAATATACATCCAAATCGCAAAACACATCCGTAGGTGAAAAAAAAAAAATTCGACCCCCAAAACAGCAAAATACACTCACTCACTCACTCACTCAGTCCCATGTCCCAAAGGACGTAGGGGGGACATGAGAGAAGACGCAACGGAGATCTTTTTCCATGCTTCACGATCCTGTGTGGCTAGTAGGAGGCGTTGCAGGGGTTGGGCAGTCCAGTCTTTGATGTTGTCAACCCATGATTTCTTTTGGCGGCCTCTTCTTCTTTTGCCCTCGACTGTTCCTTGCAAGATGGTTTTTGCTAGGGTGTTGTGTCTTGTGGTGTGACCAAACCACATCAGCTTTCTCCTCTTTATGGTGGAGAGCAAAGGCTCTTGGGGGCCCACACGCTTTTTGATTTCCTCTTTCACATAGTTATTGGTCTTGTGTTCTTTGTATGATATTTTGAGGAGTCTTCTGTGGCACTTGTTCTCGAATGCTTGGATTCTTCTCTCTAACTCTGCTGTCAGAGTCCATGATTCACAGCCATATAGGAGGATAGATATTACTAGGGATTTGTAAAGGTGGTATTTGGTGCAGAAGCTGATGTTGTTGCTTCTGATGATCCTCTGGAGTCTGACTAGAGCAGATGTTGCTGTTGCAATGCGAGCTTTCACCTCATTGTTTGATGTGCCATCTTTTGTTAGGATGGAGCCTAAGTATTTGAATTGGCTCACCTCTTCCAATATGTCTCCATTCATCTTTATTTCCGTGCTGTCATTACTCGCGCTGTTGACCATGATCTTCGATTTCTCTGTACTGACCTCCATGCCGTATGCGCTCGCTCGGTCTGTTAGACTGTCTGTGAGGATTTGCAGTTCTTGTTTGCTGCTGCCCATGAGGTCAATGTCATCTGCAAATCTGAGGTTGCAAAGGGGTCTTCCACCAATGGAGATGGAAGTGTGGTGGTTTTGCAGTGTCTCTGTCATGATGTTTTCGAGGAAGAGGTTGAAGAGTACAGGTGAGAGAAGGCAGCCCTGGCGGACTCCAACCGTGGTCTTGAAGAACTCGCCCACGTGGTTGTTCATGAAAACTGCACTTCTTGCATTCTCGTACAGAGCCTTGATGACTTCAATTAGGCAGTTGTCAATGTTGAAGTGCCTGAGTACTTGCCAGAGGCCGTCATGCCATACCCTGTCAAAGGCCTTTTTGAAGTCTATAAAATTGTGGTACAAGTCTTTTTGGTGTTGGAGATGCTTCTCTATCAGAATTCTCAGGTTGAAAATTTGTTCCATTGTGCTGCGTTTTGGTCTAAAGCCCGCTTGTTCTTCTGCCTGGAGTTTTTCTGCTTGGTTTTTCAGTCTGTTGAGGACTACCTGCAGCATGATCTTGCTAGGATGGCTTATGAGACTGATGGTTCTGTAGTTCTGGCATTGCTTGAGGTTTCCTTTCTTTGGCAGGGGTATTACAAGAGACTGTGTCCATTCTTTTGGCCATTCTTTGGTGTCGTGGATCTTCTGACAAAGGTCTGTGAATCGCCTTGATGTTTCATTCCCTCCATTTTTTATGAGTTCAGCTGGGATGTTATCGATTCCAGGGGACTTCCCCTTCTTCAATTGCTTAATAGCTGTGTCTACTTCACACCTTAGTATTGGTGGGTCTTTATCTTGGTGTTCAGGGGGTTTGTTGGAAACTATGTTGGTATCTGGGCGTAGTGGGTAGTTATACAATCCCTCACAGTATTCTGTCCAGCGCTGGAGGATGGCATTGTTTTCCGTTAAAAGATTTCCTTCTTTGTCTTCAATAACAGAGGCTTTAGGCTGTGTGGTTTTCGTTAGTGCTTTCAGAGTGTTGTAAGCTGTTTTGCTGTTTCCCTTGGCCATTCCATCTTCGATGTTGTTGCATTGTTCTTCTATCCACGCTTCTTTGGCTTCTCTCATCTTTTTCCTCACTTCTCTGTGGCTATCCATGTACTTGTTGTTGGCTTCTTGACTTGTGAACTTTTGCTTCTTAAGTTCTCTTCTTTTGTCGCAGAGGTCAAGAACCTCATTTGTCACCCAGGGTTGTTTCTTTGTTCTGCTTCTGCCTAATGTTTCTTCTGCTGCTGTCGTTAGCACTTCTTTGATGTTGTTGGCTAATGTGTTCACATCATTGTCAATGGCTGTGAGTGCGGCGAACTTTCCTCCAATGTTGGCTTGGAAGATCTCAACCACTGTTGGGTCTTTGAGTTTTTCCAGGTCGAATCTTATGCGTGGGCTTTTTGGCTGTTGTTTTGCTTTCAGTTTCAGCCTGATGGTGGTAAGTACAAGGTCGTGGTCACTGCCAATGTCAGCTCCTGGGAATGTTCTTGTATTTGCCTTGTTTATGCTGGATTTGAATCTTTGGGGTGACAGAATGTAGTCAATTTGATTATGAATCAGACCATTTGGTGAGTGCCAGGTTGATGTTCTAGATGGCTTGTGAGGGTGGAGTGTGTTAGCCAGAGTTAGTTTGTGCTTCTTTGCGAATTCCAGCAGCCGCTGTCCTCTGTCATTTGTTTCTCCCAGTCCAAAGCGTCCTGTGGTTCCTGCCCAGGTGTCATAGGCATCAGGTCCCACCTTAGCATTCCAATCGCCTTCCACAATAAGGATGTCTTTTTTGGGCGTTTTGGAGATGACGTTTTCAAGTTCTTCATAGAATTCTTCTATCTGGTCATCATCGTAGTCAGATGTTGGAGCATACACTTGGATGATGGTGAGATTCTGGGGTTTTGCAGAGACTCTGATTGAGATGAGTCTGCTGGATATTGGTGTGCAGTTGATGATGCTTGACACAATC
>CM060325.1:61074701-61084701 GCA_030674155.1 Stramonita haemastoma | reverse complement strand
AGGAACGAAAAAATACGACAAATATTCAAGGATCCATTTCAAAACATGTCATTGACTGGAGGAAAACCAAACACCCTCGAACGAAAGAAAAAAAGAAAACGTCTAGAATGTGACAAACATACCTTTGGGTGGGTAGTTAGCGTGTCTTTGTTTTTCTTTCCAGTCAGTGTGTGTGTGTGTGTGTGTGTGTGTGTGTGTGTGTGTGTGTTGTGTGTGTGTGTGTGTGTGTGTGTGTGTGTGTGTGTGTGTGTGTGTGTGTGTGTGTGTGTTTTACTCCTTTTTTTTTCCTGTTTCTTGTTTTTGCACAGGTCTCTTTGTTGTTGATATGTAGATTTACAGATTATCAGTTGGGGGTTGGAATAGGAAGTTGGGGTTAAGAATAAGGCCTTCCTGTTACCCTAACACGTACACACACACACATTCACACTAGTGCACATACACGCGCGCACGCGAGCACACACACACACACACACGCGCGCGCGCGCACGCATGCACGCACACACGCATGCACGAACACAGAGAAGGAGAGAGAGAGAAAAAGAGAGGGAGAGAGAGAGAGAGAGAGAGAGAGAGAGAGAGAGAGAGAGAGAGAGAGAGAGAGAGAGAGAGAGAGAGAGAGAGAGAGAGAGAGAGAGAGAGAGAGAGAGAGAGAGACAGACAGACAGACAGACAGACAGACAGACAGACACACACACACACACACACACACACACACACACACACACACACACACACACACACACACACACACACACACACACACAGATACAGTTCAGACAGACAGACAGAGACAGACAGACAGACAGACAAAGTTCAGACAGAGAGATAAAGATACGTTGTCAGGTACAAATGCAGATAGAATAACACAAAGTCATTGGTGCTCTCTGACTCCTGCATTTGTCAAGGGAAAAAAAGAACAACCAATACCACCATACCACTATAACATCCAGCAACAACATCATTAAGAACAACAACAAGAACAGCTAAAGCAGTATTACTAACAACAACAGAAACAATAACGGCATATGGAAGAAACTTGCAAAAAAAACAATAAAAGGAAAAAAAGCCTTTTTTTTAAAAAGAGGATAAGAAAAACAGTAGAGGGGCAAGGCTTTTCAACAAGAACGAACCACTGACAATTAAACACACACACACACACACACACACACACACACACACACACACAGACACACACACACACACACACACACACACACACACACACACACACACACACACACACACACACACACACACACACACACACACACACACACACACACACACACACACACACACAAAACCATGAGAAAACCAAGCCAAAAAAAATCCAACAAAAACACAAAAAATATCAGACAAAAGATGGAGCAGACGGAATAAAGAGATATATGAAATGAGAAACAGCATGAAGGACGTAAACCCAAAAAAGAAGTTTGAAACAAAATATCTTGGAAAAGGAGAAAGAAATAACGGGGAGGGGGAGTGGAAGGGGAAGGGGAGGGGAGGGAGTGGTGCTGTTTTGCAGACAAGCTTTCCTTTTCAACTTAAACCAAAAACACGATCGCTATGATTTTGCACTTAGCAGTTTTGGAAAACAAAGAAAAAAGGTCATGTATCGTCTTGCTTTACCCTGTACTGCAAAACATCCCTACCCTGCCCCCATGTGTGGCATTTCCCTTGTTTTTGTCACCGAACTCACATCTTTGTCCGTTTACAGGCTACACACAACCTTGCGTTTTTATTTATTATTTTTTTTGTTTTGTTTATTTATCTATTTATTCATTTATTTATTTATTCAGTTATGTATTTATTCATTTATTTATTCTTTCATTTATAAATTCATTTATTTGTTTCTTTATTTATTTATCTATCTATTGGTTTATTATGTATTTCTTTATTTTTTTTTATACCACTTTATGTCACAGCGGATTTCTTTTCCTGTATTTCGGGCTGGTCTCTCCAGGGGGAGCGCGTTGCCACAAGTGCAGCGCCTTCCCTTTTTTGTTGTTTTCATTTTGACTGCAGTTGTATATGTTTCCCTTTCAAAGTGGCTTTTTTTGTACAGAATTTTGCCAGGGACAACCCTCTTGTTGCCATAGGTTCTTTTACGCGCGCTCAATAATGATGTGCTACACACGGGAGCTCGGTTTATCGTCTCTTCCGAAAGACTAGCGGCCAGACCACCACTCATGATCTAATGGATAGGGGAAAAGTTTTGGGCCTGAACTGCCTTTTCCTCCTGTTTTATTATATTACTCCTGTATTCATACCACATGTACTACAGCATCCACAACAGAACTAAACAAAAAATGACACTTTTGCGAATGACTAACCTCTGGTTTAAAACTCCTGTGATTTTGCACAGCTTTTGTAGGTTTGATTTTTTTTTTTAGCAAACATTGTACACAGTCTTTTTTCATCTGCTAGCTTCCTAACCGCAATGCGCATGCGCGGGGTCAAGACAATTAATCCTCATTTGATGGTAGTTTCTAGATTTCTTGTGACTACCTGGTATTGCTCAATGTCCTCTATCCTCAACAAAGTAAATAGTGTATTTTTCACGCTTAAACAAAATAGGAAAATCATCATTTTTTTTTCTGATACTACATGGCTCAAAAGTTTAAGGTACGAGTAGGATGAAGAAACTGCCGACTCACGCGCTACATATTCACCTAGTTTCACAGTGGGGATTCTGCGGTTGTATCCCTGTAGCACAGCTCCCGTCATCACTTGTTCCATTATCCTCGAAATAAAAGAATAAAATGAATTTTAAAAAATTTTAATGACAGTGGAACACTTCTTCCAGACCTGTCCAGCACACCAAAAACTGAGTGAAGGCCGATGTCTGGCCTACTGACCTGCCGAGGAGGAACAAGCATATCTGACCCCTGGAAGACAGTTGGCAACACCACTGTATTTGTCAGAGTGGGGGGTGGAATATCTCAGTGGTCAGAGCGCTCGCTTTTCCCCAAGTCAAGTTAAGCAGCGTCGAGCGTGGTTACCAGTTGGATGAGTGACCGTTTGCGCACCTTGGCTTCAGTACAGTCCCCCCAGTATACCCAGCTGTCAATGGGCACCTGCCCTCTTTAGGGTCAGGGAAGGTAAAGCAGCGAGGGAGAGGAGATGGGCGCCGCCCTCAATATGCTGGCGCCTAGAGAAGCTGAGGTCTCTGATGCCTTGCTCCCCTACGACCGCCTAAGTCATGGGACACCTTTACCTTTACCTTCTGTCTGAGCATTGGAAAGCAAGTTGGATGATCAAGGAGGACATTCCAGCATAGATGACAAAAAGGGGGGGGGGGCTTTTGGTGGGTTTTTTTCATTCCTCAGCCAAAGTTCCAAGTTTTTTTTTGTTTTTAATGATTACCTGGATCATCTCATATATACAGACCTGCCAGTGCCTTCATCCCCTTTGTGTGAATGCATGCAGATAGAGATTTGCACGTTCCAGATCTTTGCAATTTATAATTATGAACTTTTGGTGGGCTACCGATACATTAACATACTGAAAGAGAGTGAGTGAGTGAGTGAGTGAGAAAGAGAGAGAGAGAGAGAGAGAGAGAGAGAGAGAGAGAGAGAGAGAGAGAGAGAGAGAGAGAGAGAGGAGAGAGAGAGAGAGAGAGGAGAGAGAGAGAGAGAGAGAGAGGAGAGAGAGAGAGAGAGAGAGAGAGAGAAGACAAAGAGGCAGAGAGAGACAGAGAAAGAGACAGAGACAGAAAAAAGACACACAGAGAGAGTGAAAAAGACAGACAGACATAGAGACAGAGAGACAGAGGGAGAAACAGACATACAGAGACAGACAGAAAGACTCCGAGCCTCTAGTACAATGTTTAACACTCTGTCAACTAGTTATCATTCTATACTAAAAGGAGAAACATGCATCCTGCATTCTACCTCCCCCCCCCCCCCCCCCCCTAACCCAAGCACACCATTTTCATTTGCTTAAGTACTTTTAGAGTAACCGCAGGCATAAAAAACACCAAAGCCCTGTATGTTGACCATAATTAATAGGCAGCTGTGCCTTCCAATGACTCATTAAAGCTTTAGATTTCAAGCCTTTCTGCCTTCTGCGCACATTATCGTGGTAAAAGGGTGAAAAGGTAAGGTGTCCCATAACCTGGGCGGTCGTAGGGGAGCGAGGCATCAGAGACCTCACTCAGCTGTATAACAGCAGTCATATTGAAATGGTGTAGTATCACGTTCCAAATACAGGTGATTCAAAAAACAGTTTGTTTTGTGGCCATGTTCTGTCTGCCATATGAACCGGAGGAAAAAATGCCCTATTCTACCATTAAAGTCAGACCCAACAGAGTGTATTTGAATTTGCCATAGGAAAAACAATGTTAATTTGATAAGTCTGTTTGGGGAATTAAGCGGCAGGAAAATGGACAAAGAAGACATAAAAATATACATTAAAGGTGAGAGGAAGAAAAAGAAAAAAGAAAAAGCAGAAAGAAATAGAGAGAAAGAAAGGTGGGGATGCATTTTATACTCCAGGAATACAGAGAGAGAGAGAGAGAGAGAGAGAGAGGGAGAGAGAGGAGAGAGAGAGAAGAGAGAGAGAGAGAGAGAGAGAGGAGAGAGAGAGAGGAGAGAGAGAGAGAGAGAGAGAGAGAGAGAGAGAGAGAGAAGACAGACAGACAGACAGACAGACAGACAGACAGACAGACAGACAGACAGACAGACAGACAGACAGACAGACAGACAGACAGACACAGACAGACAGACACAGACAGACACAGACAGACAGACAGACACACAGACACACAGACCACAACAGACACACAGACACACAGACACACAGACACAGACACAGAGAATGAATGGAATGCACACCAAAAACAGAGACAAAATAGAGAGTCTGGAGACTCCAATACAGCGTGAACACTCTGTCAATACCCATCCTTCTAGCTTGCAGAGAAGAAAACGGCAAGCTTCTTTCTACTCCACCTCAAGCATAAGGTTTTCCCGTACCTGGATATTTATAGAATAACGACAGACATGAAATGCCACAGCCTGTGTGTGTGTTGACAGCATTGGCAGCTGTGCCTGCCTGTGACTCATTAAAGCTATTGATTCCACGCCTGTCTGCCGCCTTTTGCTCACATCATCCCGACAATGGTTATATTATTGAAAGGGTGTAGTATCATGTTGCCAAATAATACAGGTGATAATAAAGAGATCTTTTTGTCGCCGCGTCTGCATTTCTTCTTCTTACTCTTTGCCACACACTCAAACAGCAAATATTGTTTGTCTGTCATAGGAGTCGAAGAAGAAAATGCGTGGTGCTGCCGTTAAGCTCTCCAGAAGTCAGGCTGGGTCCAGTGCATTCAACTTCGAGGTAGAAGAGAACTGTTATCTTTTCAGTCGTCCTGAGGGGGAAAGCGGCAGGAGAATGGACCCTGAAGGCAGAAAATAGACACAAAAGAGGTAACAGGAAAACAAAAGATGCAAGGTAAAAAGAAAGAGAATACTCGAAAGGTGGAAGTGGTACTTGCTCTCACAGGCCCATGGCATCTCTACAGGGTAGAGGTCTGTGTTTTTCTGTTTGTTGATGGGCAAACAGCCCTTCTGTCTGCAGAAAGAATCTTTACCCATGAGTTACTGTCGTGCAGTGACTTGCAGTTTGGGGTTCTAGGCTGAAAAGTTTTGAGTTCAAATCCTACAAGTCCATTTGACTGGATTTACCTCCTGGAGTTATCATCAGTACCGTCTCCATTCCCTTGAAAGTCCTTTAGATGAGATTATAAAGCTACGTCCCCTGTGTAAATACGCTCGAAACATCTTACGCACATGTTAAAGCCTCTGTCATCTTTCGAAAGAGAAGGATCTTTGTGCCCATGAAACCAGATAACAAAACTGGCAAAAAACCACACGCACTCTGATCTTGTGTTTAGCTAAGGAATGTACAGAAAAATCCTATAAGTCATTAAGTTTTTTTGTTTTTTGTTTTACTCTGACCAATGCATTCTGTTTTATCATTTAAAAAAATGAAGAACTAGCCCCTCTTGTCGTGACAAAGTGTGTACATGCCTCAGAGTGATCAAAATCCCATAAAAACACGGACATTGATTAAGCATCTATCTAAAGATAGCTTCTCTTGTTGATAAACGTGTGTGGCACCACTCCTAGATGCCTCGGCTAGTAAGTGATAGCCCTCTAGTGAAGATAATGGAACATGTAGTTCTACAGAATCCTCCCCATGTTTTGCTCCTCTCTTTGCAGCTCGGTCAGCCCACTCATTTGCAAAGTATCCCACATGTGAAAGTACCCACCAGAAAGTGAAACAAAGAAACACTGAAAGTTAAAACATGTATGGCATGATTAATCTCTGGTATAATTTTAGACATTATCGTAGAACGTGCGATTTCTGATGCATATCATATTGCCGATTTAGGACACACACAAACCGCAATTTTGAAACATGTTCAGCAGATCAAGAATGTAATTAAGAGCCATTAAAATTGCTATTAGCTCAACTGCTAATACCAAATGATGTTTACCAGCATGTTAACATGTTATTGTAATGTAAGGTCTATCATCCCGAAAACTTAATCCCATGATGTGTGACTTGCGATGTGCGAATAATCATCAATCAATTGGTCCTGGATGGTTGATTCAAGGATATTAGGCAGAAGCAATTTATTGTCGACCCCTTAAACATCCCGCTCCATGATGTTTCATCCTATGAGACTTACAACTTCCTGAGAGATTCTCGTAGTTTCCATCTGATGTGAGTTATCAGGTCATAGTTACTAAGCAGAATGCTGGTTTTGTGGGTTCAGGTATTAAGTTTTTTTCCCCTATCTATCTATCTATCTATCTATCTATCTATCTATCTATCTATCTATCTATCTATCTATCTATCTATCTATCTATCTATCTATCTATCTATCTATCTATCTATCTCTATCTCTCTCTCTCTCTCTCTCTCTCTCTCTCTCTCTCTATATATATATATATATATATATAGAGAGAGAGAGAGAGAGAGAGAGAGAGAGAGAGAGAGAGAGAGAGAGAGAGAGAGAGAGAGAGAGAGAGAGAGAGAGAGAGAGAGAGAGAGAGAGAGAGAGAGAGAGAGAGAGGGAGAGAAGAGAGAGAGGAGAGAGAGATGAGAGAGAGAGAGAGGAGAGAGAGAGAGAGAGAGAGAGAGATGTATATATTGTTGATGAGGTTTCTCCGACAAAGTTACTATCCTATATTGACACTTACTGTTGGCCAGGGTGTTGATATCAGGGACAACAATAGAGTTGGTTTTAAACCATGTTTTAAGTCTGTATAATATTGCACAGATTTGATAATCGTCTTCTTCGTCACCGAATTATCAGACACAAATTAATGCTGTCTGTCATATGAGCCAAAATGCGTTGTGCTGCCGTTCAGCACCTGACAAGACAAGCCAATTTCATCCAGACTGGGCGTGGGAGTGAATTGTTTTCTTTCAAGTCGCTATGAAATTTTAAAAAAAATAAAGATGCTGGAAAATGTACTGTAAATGCAGAAAATAGACAAGAAGGAGATGAAAGTAAGAAAAAGAAAAAAAGAAAAAAATAAAGAGATAGGAAAAATTATAGAAATAATAATTATAAAACATGGAATTTATACAGCGCTAAATGTTGTAAAGCAAACAAATCGAAGCGCTTGCATTCAAATCAGTCACACGCATGCAACCATTCACAAAGGCATTAACAAAATTATTTATTTACGCAAACGCAAGGAAACAGACGCATGTATAATAAATACACTTACACACACCCATACATCCCTGGAATTTCTGAAAGGAGGCCTCCAGCATCGACGTGCATCCCCAAAGGGAAGATTTTACTCCAAGATTTCAAGTTTTACCACGTGACACCTTTTAATATGGCCTCTGCGGTCGGCTGAGCTATGAATAACATGATGGGATTCAACCGGTACTTTGTAGCTTTCGCTGTAGCCATGGATCCAATACAGTAAGGATTGCATGCTCATGTATTGATTAAGTCATGCGTTTGTCTTTATTTTACTTTTAATTTATTTATGTTATACCACTTTATGTCATATCAGATCTCTCCGCGTGAAATACGGGTTGCTCTCTCCGGGAAGAGCGCGACGCCACAAGTGCAGCCCCACCCATTGTTTTGGGGGGTTTTTTTTTACCTGTCTGCAACTGTATTTGTTTTTCTATCAGAGTGGCTTTTTTCTACAGAATTTTGCCAGGGCAGCCCTCTTGTTGCCGTGGGTTGTTTTACTTCCACTAAATTATTATTTGTAACACACTCATGCTCTAATGGATAGGGGAAAAGTTTTGGGCCAAAACAAGATTCAAACCACC
This sequence comes from Stramonita haemastoma, assembly GCA_030674155.1. Classification (NCBI taxonomy): domain Eukaryota; kingdom Metazoa; phylum Mollusca; class Gastropoda; order Neogastropoda; family Muricidae; genus Stramonita; species Stramonita haemastoma. The sequence continues at coordinate 61,076,388 of CM060325.1, read as the reverse complement.
GCACACTCCGACCCGGATTTTTCGCTTTATAGGTAGACCACCGATATACTGGGGGGGGAGGTGGGTGTTTGTATTATGTTTTATGTTTTTACATATTCATACTTTGTCTCTATAATTATCATTCCGGATTTCTTTTGTTTGTGTGCACATTTCTTTGGGGTTTTATGCATGTTTATTGTTTCTCTATTTTATACGGTATTTTTTTGTTTCTATTTTCTTGGCTTGTTTCTTGCATGTTTACTCTGATTTGTCTATCATTACTTGTCATCTTTTTTGTTCATAATGTATCCATCAACATTTCTTGAAAGCAGAAACATGCATTTATCATTCAGCACCACAAAAACTAGACAGCCTATCAACAAACAACTTTACAAAGTAGGTCAATAAAAGAACAAAAATGTATTGTACGAGAAATAAGATAAGATAGAAGAAAATATATAACGCAATGAATGAAATAAATATAATACAGTTTTGAAAAAAATAAACCAAAATAAAATACAAATTACAAAATGTTATAAAATTAAGTTTTTAAAAAAAATAATAAACTGAAGAAAAAGGGAGAACGCCAAAAGTTCCATGCCTGAAAGAAGAAAACCCTACGGCATAACGATCTTGATGTTTGGAGAGGGATGGATGAATGGATAGGAGGAAAGGGGAGGGGAGGGAAAGTGATGGAGGGGGAGCAGTTGCTAAAAGGAGAAGAAGGTAATCCAACATGACCTGACCTCCTCTTCCCAGGGCATCGTTAACGCTGAAAATGGATGTCAACAGAGAGAGAGAGAGAGAGAGAGAGAGAGAGAGAGAGAGAGAGAGAGAGAGAGAGAGAGAGAGGAGAGAGAGAGAGAGAGAGAGAGAGAGAGAGAGAGGAGAGAGAGAGAGAGAGAGAGAGAGAGAGAGAGAGAGAGAGAGAGAGAGAGAGAGAGAGAGAGGAGAGAGAGAGAGAGAGGAGAGGAGAGAGAGTGAGAGAGAGGAGAGAGAAGAGAGAGAGAGAGAGGAGAGAGAGAGAGAGAGAGAGAGAGAGAGAGAGAGAGAGAGAGAGAGAGAGAGAGAGAGAGAGGAACGCGTTTATATGAGAGGACAGAACAGCAAGGCCTATCTAATGCTTTTTCCTGGTTAGCGCAGAAACAGACAAATGTTAACGTCACATAACGATTTTTTTCACCTTTTGAGAGGTTGCCCGCTGGAATTCTCTAATTGTCTGTCTTTTTTCTGTCTGTCTGTCTCTCTGTCTGTGTGTTTGTCTGTCTCTATCTCTCTCACCAAGAAAAGTATAGATTGATTAATGAATGCTATGATTGTTTCATTGATGATGAATGGATAGGTGGATACAGTGTGTGTGTGTGTGTGTGTGTGTGTGTGTGTGTGTGTGTGTGTGTGTGTGTGTGTGTGTGTGTGTGTGTGTGTGTGTGTGTTGGCGTGTGTTTTTGTGCCCACTGGCAGTGCACACGCTTATCTGTTTCGTTTCCTTTTTTATTTAGTGTGTGCTGTGATTCTTCTTTTTTTCTAACTATGGAATCATCCATACAATCAATTCATAAAGAGCTCCAGACTATCTTGGGAAGAAAGGAAACAACTTTGGAACAAGAGTATTTCGATCGCATTCGCTGACACAGAGAAAACGAGATGTTACATATGCACAAAACATCACTGGCCTACATATCTATGTCCTTTACAAAACTCAACGTTA
>CM060325.1:61052201-61067201 GCA_030674155.1 Stramonita haemastoma | reverse complement strand
CACCAATCAGATGCAAAACACACACACACACACACATACACACACATACACAAATGTACACACACACATATGCGCGCGTACGCACACACACACACACACGCGCGCGCGTGCAGACTTGTACGCACGCACGCACACACACAACTACCACCATCACCACCAACAACAACACTAAAAACATAGCGATCTCAATCAAACAACAACAAACATTTCTGTCAACTTCAGAATTGGACGTAAACTGTATTTACAAAATCAAAGTATGGATGACCATTTAACGCTTGCAGATAGGAAAATGAGATTTTTACCTCTTTCATCTCCATCAACGGAAAAGAAAGTAGGATCGATGAGTGACACACAGTCAGCCATTTCTTCATTCCAGCATCTTCCTTCCTTCCTTCCTTCCTTCCTTCCTTCCTTCCTTCCTTCCTTCCTTCCTTCCTTCCTTCCTTACCTCTGGCAGCCAGTATTGATGTATGAAGTGCAAATCTAGTCACTTTGAAATAACTAACAGCTCTTGTGCCAGTGATGTAATGAGCAGCAATTTGTAAGCCAGCTTGTCTCTCTCTGACATGACCCTTCTCTCTCTCTCTCTGCATCTGTCTCTCTGTCTCTCGCTCTCTCTCACTCTCTCTCGCTCTCTCTCTCGGTGTTTATTTTTGTTTGTTTGTCTATTTGTTTGTTTGTACGTGTGTCTGTCTATATCTCTCTCTGCCTCTGCTCTGTCACTGTTTGTCTGTCTGCCTGCCTCTCTGTCTGTCTCTCTGTCTCTCTGTCTCTCGCTCTCTCCGCTCTCTCTCGGTGTTTATTTTTGTTTGTTTGTCTGTCTATCTGTTTGTTTGTACGTGTGTCTGTCTATATATCTCTCTGTCTCTGCTCTGTCACTGTCTGTCTGTCTGCCTGCCTCTCTCTCTGTCTGTCTGTCTCTCTGTCTGTCTGTCTCTGTCTGTCTGTCTGTCTGTCTGTCTGTCTGTCTGTCTCCCTCTCTCTCTCTCTCTCTCTCTCTCTCTCTCTCTCTCTCTCTCTCTCTCTCTCTCTCTCTCTCTCTCTCTCTCTTCTCCCTCCCTCTCTCTCTCCCTCCCTCCCTCTCTCCCCCTATCTCTCTTTCTCTGTTTTTTTTCTCTCTCCCACTCTCCTCGTCTCTCGTCTCTCTTCTGCTCTGCCTTAACCTGCAATCTTATACAAAAAATAAATACAGGGAGGCAAAGTTGTTTTGCTGAAGCTCAAAGCAAGCGACACGCCAAGACGGCACAGGTGGCACAGATGGCACAGTTGGCATGGCACGATCCTCTCATCTGATAAACAACACGTGATAGAGATCGACACGATGGCAAACGATACCCTCCAAAAACCATGTGTGCCTGTTATAACAGCATCACAGGCCTCCGCCAGTGGATTGTATGGCTTGAGTTTATTTTGCTGTTGATGGTGTTGGATGTTGTTGGTGGTGGTGTTGCTATTGTTTTGTTGGTGTTGTTTTGATTTCTATAGGTAGAGTTATTGTTAATGTTTGGTATCGTTTTACTGTTGTTTGTGGCTTCTATGAGTTGATGTTATTTTGATGTTGTTGTTGTTTATTGGCCTCTAAGGGTTTTAGTTAGTGTTTGTTGTTCTTGTTGTTGTTTTCGGTCTCTATGGGGCGAACTTGTTATTGTTATTGTTGTTGTTGTTTTCGGCCTCAGTTGCTTGAGGTTATTGTTTGTTATTGCTGTTGTTGTTCTTGTTGTTGTCTGTGGCTGTATTGGGTGTTGTTGTTTTTTGTCCTCTAAGGCTGGAAGTTATTGCTTGTTGGGTTTTTATGGTCTGTATGAATTGAAGTGATTGTTGTTGGAAGTGGTGGTGCTGGTGTTTTAGGCTTCTCTTGGTTGAGGATTTTGTTCGTTTTTATTGTTGTTGTCGTTGTTTTGAAGTTTTTGTTTGGTGCTGTTCTTGTCGACCTCTATAGATTTTAAGGCCCAGGTTTCAGCCACTATCAAGATGTATTTCTAGCTAGGGTATTTCTTCCATGGAGTTAACAGCAGTGCCGACTCCACCCCCACCCCCTTTCAAATTCCTTGAGATGAGACTATAAACCGAGGCCTCGTGTGCAACCACACGTGGAGCATATTGTACCCATCTCCTTTGTCTCGCTGCTTTACTTTCCCTGACTCTAAAGAGCGCAGGTACCCAATTTACAGCTGGGTGACCTTGGGGACTACTGAAGCCAAGGCGTGCAAACGGTCCCCATCCACTATTGGTAACCTAGTTCAATTCTGTTTAACCGTAACTTAAAGCGAGTGCTCTGACCATGAGCTACCTTGTCTATGTAGGGTCTAGTAATATAGCAACAAATGCTTCAGGATAACGTTTTTCGTTGTTTTGTGTTGTTGGTTTTGTTTGTTTGATTTTGTTTCTTGATATAAATCAATGAAAGTATTTACAAGTATAGAGGCTTGCGCTGGGTCAAAAGTCTTGTTTGGTCCAGCTGTTTAAACTGTTGGTTTTTGTTGTTGTTTTATTTTATTAATAGAGAACAGAAAACAAAAACAAAAGGGGTGGAGGGAGAGAGAGAGAGGAGAGAGAGAGAGAGAGAGAGAGAGAGAGAGAGAGAGAGAGAGAGAGAGAGAGAGAGAGAGAGAGAGAGAGAGAGAGAGAGAGAGAGAGAGAGAGAGAGAGAGAGAGAGAGAGAGAGAGAGAGACAGACAGACAGACAGACAGACAGACAGACAGACAGACAGACAGACAGACAGACAGACAGACAGACAGACAGACAGGACAGAGACAGAGACAGAGAGACAGACAGACAGAGACAGAGACAGAGAGACAGAGAGAGGGGGGGGGGGTCTAATAAATAACAGACACTCAAAACAGGGAACAAGAATTCAGAAATCAACCACTTGCTCGTAAACAAAAATGTCATCTTTGTCTGTCAGTTTATCTGTCTGTCTGTCTGTCTTTCTGTCTGTCTGTCCACCTCTCTCTCAAACGTACACACCACATAAACACATTACCCCACACACACACACACACACACACCACCCACACACACACCACACACACTCCCACACACACATCACACACACACACCACACACACACACACACACACCACACACACACACACACACACACCCAACACACACACACACCACACACACACACACACACACACACACACACACACACACACACACACACGCACACACACATCTCACACAACACACACACACTCACACACACATACATACACACACACACACACACACACACACACACACACACACACCACACACACACACACACAACACACACACACACACACACTACACATACACACACATTTTTCCTTGTTTCAACTGAATCAACGAGAGACTACTGTCCCTTTTTCCAACCCCAGTTCTTTGAGGTTTTATGTTATTAACAAAAGTCCAAAACATGCAATGGGTGAAACATGCCCACTGATTAGAAAGATGGGTTATCATTAACAGGGCAGGCATGAGCATTTATCAAGGATAATGGTTTCTATCGTGAAGTCATTTTCAACAACAAAGGGAACAGGACAGTTATCAATGTTAATGGGATAAAAAGCACAGAAAGGGTTCTATTGCTCAGGTCATTTCCAGGAATAGAACGTGACGAAGTGATGAATCAGTGGTCTAGAGGTAACGCGCCTGCCTAGAAAGCGAAAAGTCCGGGTCGGAGTGTGCGGTGGTTTGAATCACGTTTAGGCCCAAAACTTTTCCAACATCCATTACATCATGAGTGGTGGTCTGGGTGCTACTCTTTCGGATGAGACGATAAACCGAGGTCCCGTGTGTTCAACATCAGTATTTAGCGCACGTAGAAGAATCCATGGCAACAAGAGGGTTGTCCCTGGCAATATTCTGTCAAAAAATAGTCACTCTGATAGGGAAACAAATACAACTGCAGACAGGAAAATTAAAAAATATGTAAAGTGTTTTAAAATTTTTTCGTCGGAAATTTATTAGTTTGCATTATTTCTCTGTTCCCATTGTCTTCCGACTGATGCCGTGTTCCTGTCCCCACGGCTATGTGTTGTTGCTCTTTAGTTTTATTCGCAACTTTGATCAGAGAAATATAAACAAATGACAAAGTTCTGGTAAGGTAAAAAAAAGGGTTACGTATCATTGATAGGATGATAATTATGTCTGAAATACACACACACATACATATACACACACAGACACACACACATACTCACACACACACACAATCACACACACATACACACATACACACACATACACACACATACACACACACACACACACAAACACACACAGTGTGCTTATTCCATTATCCTCGATATAAAACTTTAAATAAATAAATAAATAGATATATGAATAAATAAATATATAACACATGCAAACACAGACACACAGACACACAGACACACAGACACACACAGACACACACAGACACACACAGACACACACACACACACACACACACACACACACCACACACACACACACACACACACACACACACACACACACACACACACTCACTCACTCACTCACTCATCACACACACCAATGTAGGGTTATAATGTTAGTAAAACTATTGACAAGAAAAAAACAACATATAAACTTAAAAATGTAAACTTGTGTTATGTAGTTTCAAAAACTGTCCATGTTAATATGGAACCAAACACGTTTTACCTCCGTAATTCCATCTTACACAACGTGGCATCGACAGAAAGCACAAAGCCACAAACTCGTCTCTTCTACAGAGTTTTCGAGTTAAACAGTCCTGCTGTTTCTACGTGTCAAACATGACAAAAAACAACAACAACGAATTCAAAAACTGAAATAAGCCTGTCAGGTAGTTAGGTTTCTTTTGTGTGTGTTCCTAAATGGCGACAAATGTGTCATGCTATCCTCTTTAGTTGGACAATACACCTCATCACGCGGACAGCATCCCTGTTTTACAATGTAGTTGACAGCGTATCATGTTGTTTCGATATTGTGGGTTTTGTTTATTTACAGCAGTCTGGCGTGTCTAAACACCGCGTGAGAGATGCGCTGGAATGGTTTTGTTTTCTTACTGCTTTGTGAAATAAGACTCCTGAGTAGGCCTATTCCCAAAACACAGAGTAGTGTTGCGGCCATGTTTACTAGTTACATGGCGTCGTTAGATTCCCATTTGAAGGTCGTTTCTTTAATACCATGTACAGGTGGTGCCACCTTCACGAGCATGCTTTTCCCGGGTTCTTTGTCACCGGGGTAATCATTTACGTAGAGTATTACAGGCAGGTGATATATGGTGCTGTGGTCTGACGCATACCTGTGGGGAGAATTAACAGGTAAAGGTGTTCTAAGAACTCTATGCGATGTTAAGGAGTGAGGTGTCAGAGAACTCAGCTTCTCTAAGAGGCCAATATTTTGAGGACAGTGCCCATTGCCTCTCCTTCGTTGCTTTACCTTTTCTGACACTAAAGAGGGCAGGTACCCATTTACAGGTGGGTGAACCGGGAAAGTATACTGAAGCTAAGATTTGCGATCAGTCAATCCATCCAACCACGCTCAACCTTCTTAACAACTTTAAGATAGGAAACATAGAGAACTGCCTTGTCCAGCAGTCTCAAAAGACATTCAATTCCCAAACAGTGCAGCATCAGTACATCATCCTCATTGCCGTTGACCAGCGTAGTAGTAGGCCTCCGTCAGTCGGTGTTGACTATGGAATACGCGCCAGAAGAGAGGTCATTTGTTCAGCGGTAGCGCCGGCTGTGGCTGGTCTGTCCAATGCGGGAGTGGCAGGCTCTCGCATCTGATGCAGATGTGGCTTGTGGAGGTGGCTTCGTTGACCATCATGCAATACGATAAAGGTGTCTCTGATTTGGCAGCTCTGGCTGCTCTGTTATCATGGAGGTCTCTTTTATGGTTTCCCCACAAATGTCTGAGCCTGTAGGGAGATTGTAGCAAAGCCGTTATGATTGGAGACTCATGAGGGAAGGTAGCGGGAGGGATGCTGTGTGGTCTCCACCCTGGACAGGCATATCACGCAGTCTGGCTCTGCAACTGAGTCACTACATTCTTAGTCGGGGGCTTAGTATGTTGTGTCTTGTAGAGTCAGAAGAGGCACCACTGAAGGCCACCACTAAGCGCTTTGATTTGTTTTACAAGATATAGCGCTATACAGATTCCGTGCATTATTATTATTATTAAAAACAGTTCAGAGCCCCTCTAGCTGGTGGCCCCACAGCTGCCTGACATTGATAGGCTCTCTGTAGACTTCTGACTCTGACAATTGGGACATGATAAATCTGGGTATAGGCTGGGATGCAGAGATTGAAAATTAATGAGACAGCATAAAAACAAAATGGGTAGGCGCTGCACTTGTGGCGACGCGCTCTCCCCGGGGAGAGCAGCCCGAATTTCACGCAGAGAAATCTGCTGTGACATAAAGTGGTACAAAATACTTTTTTATACAAAATACAAAAAGAAAACAGAGGACAGGTAGGTCACAGAAGATGAGGCAGAAAAAAATATTCTAGATAAATTGCCTTTAAGATGACTAGGCAGGATAGCGGAGAATGAAAGGCATTTGCCATGTGTTGGACACTAGGTAGAAGCTTAACCTTAATAGAACAGTACAGACGGTGTAAGGTATGTGGATAATGCAAGGCCGCTTTTTACGTCTATGTGTACTCTGTATTAAGAATCCATGTTTTCTTCTTCATGTTGGCCATCTTAGCATGTTATTATAGCGGGCTTTTATCGTTCCTCTTCTTGCCTTTTGCACCAGTCAGTAAACACAGGCATTGTCTACAATCAAGTACAGATAACCCAGCACAATGCCATCTATTAACAAAATAACACGTCAGTATCACCAGACTGATAAAGCATATCTACTCTCTCTGAAATCATGTTTTCTGTTCTTATCTCTGACGCATCTTTGCAATGATGGATCAGTCAATGTGGCCATGTAATGTTCCGCAGTGGCTGCATAAGACCTATCTACTGATCTATCCATTGCAAGCTCGACATCTACATCAGTTTCTGGAGGCTCCACACTGAAGGCACAGTCAGAGTCCTACAAATCATGCCGCAGCTTCATCTGATTGTGTAACACAGGCTATTTCTCTCTGCTCACATCCTTTCCAATACAGCGTAATACCTTGTATATCAGTGTTTTGCTTTGCAGTTGAAAGCATGTACTAGGTGTTTTATACTTTACATTAAGCACACACATTTCCTTGCAATGATCGTCAACAACCCCTTCATACAATTGTACAATTAGTGATCCGAACTAGATACGATGCAGTGACTTGTTGTTTTTTGTTGTTGTTGTGTTTTGTGTGTTGTTGTTTTTAACCTGGTGTTGTTCGTTCAAAACAGGGTTCTGTTATATTTGTATTACATTGCTTTAGAATGGCATCAGGACTGATGAACAAAATGTTGTATTATCTTCAGCGGCCTGCTACCTTCTAACTAGAAATAGATGGTGTTGTCAGTCGGCAGGGCAATCAGGGGGTTCTCCATGGTTGCTGAAAGACAATAAACTGGCATTTCGAGAGAAATAACGAGAATTTTAACACAGCACAATGAAAACGTGTGTCCCTGCTTTATAATAAAACAAAAAAGAACCAGCAGCAGCAGCAGCAAAAGTTGCAGAATCAACAAATCAAGCTCATAAAAATGCACATACCGCCAACAAATCAATTGGATATCCTGAAAAAGCGCTTGAGACAACAACATGCAGAGAGAATCAGTAATACAGAGTCAGACACAAAGATAGACACACAAGACAGACAGATTGAGTCATACAAAAGAACACAAAAGGATGGGTAGGGTGGTTTGGTTAGATAGAGATTGATGGTTACAGAGAGTGAAAGACAGGGCCAGAGAGAGACGAATTGCCCAACAATGTGCAACTCATTACAGAGCTTGCGTAGGAGCTGTTATTCAAAGGCCCAGATTTGCACCTATTACCTGTTGCAGCAGGAAGAGCGTGAAGCACATTTCTGGCTGAAAGTCCCTCATCCATCTTTTCTTTGTTTCTTTGATTAAAAGAGATGGATGAGGCCAACATCACATTTCCTCCGGACAACAACGGGTGAATGTGACTATTTTATAGCGTAAGTAGATTATACAAGGTTTCGGTTAAAGTTCGAAAAGTATGTGTACCTTTATTTTTCTTTACAGTCGTTTTTATTTATTTATTTATTTATTTATTTATTTATTTATTTATTTATTCACTAAACAACTTTTTCTTGTCTTTTGATTTACTTTCTCTTTTTGTTGCAGAAACCATGCAGTGGGATGAACAAGTATTTGCTCTTATAAAGTTTATATTATTCAGAGAATAGAAGCCGAAGAAAACAAGTACAAATTTCCATTTACGACGCGTTTGCCGTTTTTGAAAATGATTTATGAAAGGTTGAATAGAAAATCACAGTTTTCTAGATTTTTGTTTTCTTTAATTGAACCTTCTATGGATCATTTTCAAAAATGACAGAGACGCTGTAAATGGAAAGTTGTATCAACCATGGGTAAGACCTCTGATGAAGGCTTACCCAGGAGCTCAAACTTTAGTCAGGTTAGGCTAAAGGCATGGTCCTTACAAAAAAAAAATACCACAGTTTCAGTCATTGAAAAAGTATATTTTCTAGATTTTTATTATGACAGAATTGGCAGTACTTTTTAGTAAGGACCATGCCTTTGGCCTGACTTGATATCAGTTTCGGCCCCAGGGTAAACCTTATTCATAAGTCATAGCGGCAATGGATTACTTTGCTTTTGGAGGTTCAGTAGAGCTTTTCAGAATTCAGAGGTGTCAAGTGCGTTCACAACATTATTGATTTTTTGTGATTTAATAAAGCTGCCATTGAAATCCCAAAGGGATGCCCTCATTGTGTCACCCAAAACTCCCGCCCAGTAGTAGGAAAAGCCCTCTACTGCCCTAGGTCCATGTCACAGGTGCCTGCTCTGATTCAGCAATTCCACTTATGACACCCCCACACCACTTCTCTTTGTTTTCTTGCTGTTTGTTTTCCTTGTAAAATCTTGTTAGAATAACAGCGAGACTTTGATGCAGTGTTTACCAGGTCAGGCTAAACATGGTGCAGTCCAACCCTCTGTAGACTGTCAAGTTGTTTGTGACGCGTTTGTGTCATCCTGACCACCTCGGCGTGAAAATCCAGAATGGTTCAGTCAAGCCTCCAGAGCCCAGTACTAAAATCAGCATGCCCCTTCCTGTGACCAAATCCCAGTGTGGTCAGTTCTTGCTTCAATTAGCGCTATCCGGCCCCAACAGGGCTGGAATGGGATGGAATGGAGAGCTAGCAGCTAAGAATAGCTGAAAGTGGGGAAAAACTGACAGCTGTGCCACCAGCTATAGCTGTCCTACTCTATTATACAGGGTATTGGGTTGTTAATATATATTATGTCTCGGTTTTTGTTCTTTCAGTTTTTGTTTTTTTTCTATACTCTTTTACTTTTGATTTGTGTGTGTCCCCTTGTATACAGGTTTGTAGTTTTACTTTAAAATTCTAGTTGTTGAGTCTCTGCAAATGGCAGTCTGTTTCTGTCTCTGTATTCTTTTCTATGTCTTCTATTCCTCTCTCTATGTCTCCCTGGGATGGGACAGCCTCGTGGTCAGAGTGTGACCAGTTGTGATCTGATAGCTTGTGTTCTAGCCCAGGTTTGAGCCACCAAGGGGATTTTTTCTCGGGTGTTAATAATTATCAGCGCTGATTTCACTCCCCTAAATGTCCTTTAGATGAGACCATAAGCAAGGTACCATGCGTGAACATACATAATCTTTGAAAGCATGTTAAACCTGTTCTGCCTTTTGAAAGTGTAGGCAATGTGTGCCAGTTGAACAAATGGCAAAATGTATAAAACTGCATGGTGTTTTGACTGTATGTAAAAGATTAAATTTCATGAGTGCCTTTTCTATTATCCTCGAAAATAAAATTCATTTGCCTCTGTCTGTTTGTTCTCTATTAATATATTTCTCTCTGTGCATGAATACACACATGTGCATGTGCACACTAGTGTGTGTTTGTGTGCGTGTGTGTATGTATGTGTGTGTGTGTGTACTTCCTTGGAGTTTTTTTTTATAGTCTTTTACATATTAATCTGTTATTTCTCATATTCACCTTATATCTCCAAAGTCAAAATGCTGCTACCCAAAGGTCGACACAATGAATAGCCCCGTACAAGACATTAATGCATATTGGAGCTCAAGCAAGGAACAAAAACCTCATCTTATTGCTTGCCCACAAAACCCAAATTTCGACATTTCTATCATTTCCAAGTACTTATCAGGATATTTAATCTAGATATGAGAATTCCATGCTGAATATTTACATACTTCCTTGCAGCAGATAAAAGAATGCCATCACACATCAAATGTGGACGTCTCCTGTGTACATGTATCTGTATCTTGTAAAGCAGGCATCCTATGGCAAGGTGAAGTCATTAATCTTGTTTGTATCTCTCTTGCAGTAAAGTTCTCAGGGCCAACAACGCTGCTATATCTTTATGTCTTTGATGACAGCAATGCCGACTTTAGCCATTGGCTGTTGCTACATGTTGTGCCGGGGTTTTGTTTTGCTGAATTATAGGACATAGTGTGAAAATAGCATCCTCTTTGGTAAGATACTGGGTCTTGGCACGTGGAAAACATGCAACTTTCTTAATGCACCTGATAATATACTTCCAGTTTTAGTGTTACAGATTGGCAACATTCTAAGATGTTTAGCCAGTTTGTAAATTCTGTTGTGGTGTTTTCTTCATGATTTTTGAAGAAATACCTGTAGTTGGTATTATGATAGCAAATCTCAAGTGTCTATTAGAACAAGTCCTTGCTACATCATTAGTTATAATATGGAGTCATTAGGTTCCTGTTGAACCCTGTTAGCGAAAACTCCTTTTTTTGTTTTTTGTTTATGCATGGTAAAGAGAAAACTTTTTCTTTGTGTTTGTCTTTTAATGATCTAGTTATTTGACAGATAGAAACTCACACACACACACACACACACACACACACACACACACACACACACACACACACACACACACACACACACACACACACACACACCACACACCACACACACACAAACTAATGATGTGCAAAATTGGTAGTCCATAGAAATTGGAATCAGTATTCTATTTCACAGTGTCCAAAGAGATACTACGATGACGTAAGGGTGCAAATCTTTAGGGATGATGATGATTGGATGATGTCTGCAGAGGAGACAGCAGATGAGTTCTCTAGCCCTTTTTTATCAACAAGCAGCCAGAGGGGACGGGAGAGCTCAGTGGTCACAGCCCTCACTTCCCCCAAGTCAAGTTAAGCAGCTAAGAGCGTGGCTACCAGTTGGATGGGTGACCGTTTGCGCGCCTTGGCTTCAGTACAGTTCCCCCAGTTCACCCAGCTGTCAATGGGTACCTTCCCTCTTTAGCGTCAACTAAAGCAGCGAGGGAGAGGAGATGGGCGCCGCCCTCAATACGCTGGACACTAGAGAAGCTGAGGTCTCTGATGCCTTGCTCCCCTACGACCGACTAGGTTATTGGACACCTTTACCTTTTACCTTTTATGCAGCCAGATCTTTTTACCGAAGGTGATAACTCTGATAGTGTGTTATCTTTTGTCTTTTTTCTGTGTTTTTTTATATTTTGGGGTGACATGTAAGTGCAACGCCTCTCTCCCCTTTCACTTTGGTTTTTAGAAATGATGGATCCTGACATTAAATACCTAAAGACTTTCATCATCTAGCATAGCCTCTCCAATTCTAAGACAATCTACGCATAGTAGATAGAAATGCGATTGTCTTTGAGATGGTATTAAGTGCCAGAGATGTAGAACCTCATGGCTGGATATAGCACACGTAGAAGCGTAAGCGTGAGACAAAATCCTGGTAAACAATGCATCGTGTGCTGGCCCTCCTGATCATCAACATGCCACAGGACTAGTGTTTCTTCATAGCTAAGCCATAAATCAAGCAGTGCACATTTAATGGAAATTATGAGCTAAATTCTGGGCCAAACAGACATACAAAAAGAGAGAGAGAGAGAGAGAGAGAGAGAGAGAGAAGAGAGAGAGAGAGAGAGAGAGAGAGAGAGAGAGAGAGAGAGAGAGAGAGAGACACACACACACACACACACACACACACACACACACACACACACACACGCACGCACACACACAGAGACACACAGACAGAGACAGAGAGACAGAGAAAGACAGAGACAGAGAGACAGAGAGAAAAGAGAGAGATGCAGACAGATGGACAGACAGACAGACAGAGACAGGTACACAGATAGACAGACAGAAAAAAGGACACAGATAGATAGAAAGACAGAGACAAGAGTACAAGAGACGTAGAGAGACAAAGTGCTTAACAGATACTGATTACAGCACTCGCATAGAAAGCGCCATTCAGAGGACTAGATTCGCACTTCATACATCAATATGGGATGCTGCTGCCGGAGGGAAGAGGTCAGAATAAATGACTGGCCGTGTGTCACTCATCAATCTCCTTTTTGTTCCTTTAATGAAGATGAAAGAGGGGAACTTCCCATTTCTCTCCGGACAACATTCACTGATGGTTGATGTTTCGCAGAAAAAAGATCATAATAGGCCTCAGTCAAAGTTGGACAGATGTTTTGTGGTTTTGTTACTACAGGTTTGAGTTTTAGGTTGTTTTTTTTTAAAATCCATTTCTGCAGAAGCTGCATCATTAAATTAAGCATGCTTATGTCTAGTATCCTAGGAACATGTATCTACCTTTAGAAGCTGACTTTCATTTACCACAACGTATTTTGTTCTCTAACTGAGGTGGAAAAGGTGGATTAATTTCCAAACGGGGGTGGGGGGGGGGGGAAGCGTTTGTTATTACACAGGGCTGAAATGGCCGAAATGTCTATTTTTGATCGATGCTACCACCATAAATTTTCAACAAGTAACAGTCTTGATGACCAACATATTTTGAAGACTTTGACAAACACTGCTGGAATACAGTTACGAATCATTCCTTGTTTGAATCTCAGTAACTTCAGCATAGGCCTACATATTTCTGTGTTGATCAAAGTAGTGCCTAGGACATGAAGTGGGTTTTGATGAAGTTACTTCCCCTCCCTTTAAAAATCAACGTTTGTGTTTTCATAACTAGTGCTAGAGTATACTATGGAGGATTTAACTATATCAGTTTTCTATGGATAAAAACAACCAGCCAGTGCCTCTTAGATAGTGCACACTAAACTGTGACTTTGTGAAATCTGGTCTGTGTGCTGGCTGCATCCTTCTCTGTTTTTGACTCACTTGTGTACAAAAATCTGACCATAAACATATAATTATATATCTGTCTGTCTGTCTGCATTAATGAACATATATATATATATATATATATATATATATATATATATATATATATATATATATATATATATACATATATATATATATAAATATATATATATAAATATATATATATATATATCAATCATATATTAAACAATTAAATATATTGTATATATAGTGTGTGCGCATTCGCACATACACCTGCAGGTGCTGTGTGCATGTGTTTCTTGTTCTGTTTCAAAATCTTTTATTTCTCAAATGCATCCTTATGGGTACCTATCCAGATGCCTATCTTAACCATTTTTATCCTTTTCCCAAATACTTATCACAATACTTAATCTTGCATGTGAGAAGTCCATGCTCTATCATTACAACTAGCCCTGTGGCAGCTAAAAGAAAATAAATACCATCCCATACAAAAAGCTATAACTCTCCTGAATAGGGGTATCAGCACCTTGTAAAGTATGCATCCAGGATAATATAAAGCCATTGGTTATAGCCATTGGTTTGTGTCTCTCTCACAGTAAAAACCTCAAGGCTAGCACTGCTGCTGTTTCTTTATGTCTGTGATGACAGTAATGTGGACTTTAACCATTGGCGGTTGCAACACGTTGTGTGGGGTTTTGTTTTGCTGAATTACAGGACAGGGTGTAAAACTAGCGTCCTCTTTAGTAGGACAATGGGCCTCTACACGTGGAAAGCATGCAGTTTTTATAAGGCACGTGATGATATACTGCCAGTTTCCATGTGACATATTGGCAGTATCCTAAGCTGTTTGGCTAGTTTGTAAATTTTCACAGAGCATACTGTTATACAGTTTTCTGCAGGTTGTGTGAAGAAATACATACACTTGCAGTATGCTGGCAAATCTCCAGGGTCTTTTAGAGTGACTCCTTACTGCATTATCAGTTTTGATATGGAGTTATTTGTCTCACATTGGAGATTGTTGGTGCAACACACTGCTGTTGTGCCTACACTATAAAAAGCCAAGTTGTTCCATATTCTTTGGTCTCTTGATCCTCTGGTCATGCTACATACATCACATCTGTGCTGCTCAAGTTTAATGTCTGAAGCGTGTGTGTATGTGTGTGTGTTTTAAATATATCTTTTATTCATTTTATTCTGTTATATCGAGGATAATGGAATAAACGTTCATGTGCTTTTTTTACATCCAGTCCCCGTGTGTATGCGGTTTTGTAAATGTTATCTGTTCCCACCGGCACACGATGGCCTACTCTTACGAAAAGTGGAACAGGATTTAACGTGTGCGCAAGATGTACTGCGTGGATTCACACACGGGCCCTTGGTTTATAGTCTCATCCGAAGGACTTTGGGGGAGAGTGGAGTCAGCACTGATGCTAACTCCAGGAGAAAAATCCCCTCGACTGGGAGTCGAACCTGGGTCTTCAAATTGCCAGCGCAATGTTCTTACCACTAGGCACCACTGTGTGTGTGTGTGTTTGTGTGTTTGTGTGTTTGTGTGTTTGTGTGTTCTCAATGGAAACTTGTTGTGAATCCAGTCAAAACAAAAATCATGGTATTTGGCCGTAATAGATCTCGTAACATGTTCACATATGGTGGAAAAACCTTGGAAGTTGTAAATAGTTTTAAATATTTAGGAATTATTTTCAGTAAGAGTGGTAGTTTTGCAAAATGCAAGAAAAATGCTTGTGATAAAGCTACTAAA